>JAOUZG010010699.1:6211060-6286812 GCA_026289955.1 Argiope argentata
ATATATATATATATATATATTGATTGATTGATTAAAACTAAATGATGAATTAAATTTTAAAGAATAACATGCAAATAAAATTTATACAAAATAAAGAAACTTTCTAAAAACTAAATAGAAAAAACATTTTCAGAAATATACTATTTCATGAATTATTTTTAAAGAAAATCTAGAAATAGCACAGTAAATGCCTTTAAAAATATTTTAAATCTCATTATTAGCTGAAGATTTTAACTGCATTAACAAATTTATTACTGTTAATAATTGTTTATAATATTGTACTCAAATAAACATTTCATTTATGAATTGATAAAGAAGCATTATTTAATTAAAAAAAAGCCATGGTAGCTAGCAGTTTTGGCAATATCTACTTACCAATACAAAATATAAATTATATTTCTTAATCTGATCACTGGACAGTTTTACGCCTATATAGGCTGTTTTGAATAGAAGAAAGTTGGCTCGTTACCACCAAAAATGAAGAAATATTTATAATCAAAATAGTTAATTTTCTTTTTAGTCTATCAAAAATGAAAAATTTTACCAATGGGGATACCAAATTTTAGTCTTTCCATTATCCAAAAATAAATTTTTCTAAATGCCTTCTTTGCTACTTGAATGACATTTTCATAAGGATATTATCTAAATTTCATATTTATTTAATATTAACTCCTTAAATTCTCTGATATGTATATAAATTCTAAAATATCTTTTGTTTACAATGTATTGCTAGTCACGAAACCTACACCAAGATTTTCAAATGTAATAAATTGATTTTGCAGAGAATGTGCAAAGGTTTGTCAATTTCAAAAAAAGCAGGAACAAAACGAGTTTGCAATGGTGAAATTTACAGCTGAAACTATAACTAGCATTTCTGTTTCAACATTTTTTTAAAATCTTTTTTCATTCACTTAATGTAGTAATAGTGTTTTCAGCTTTTTTTAATTATATGAATATATATCTAATGTGTATTAGATTAACATTTAATCATCGTCATTTTTTTTCAGTAAAAGTAAATAGATTTATAATGCAAACTACATTTCTGCTTTTTGTACAATATATTGGGTTGTTGTTGTTTTGTATGGTTTATTGGCGCAAGAGCCATATTTGGCTATACTGTGCCAAGCATACGGTAAAATAGGGACATACATTTAAAAGAGCATAAAAAAAACATCTAAAATCTGTAGATAAAAGTATTAAAATGTGAATCAATGATTAAAGTAAAAGCAAAAATTAAAGTTAAGATGGCGCATTTAACAATAGAAAGAACAAACGGGCAAAAGAAACTGTCAAATACGAATGATGAAACCAATAGCTGTTAAAAATTTAAAAATATTTGGGTGATATTTTTCACCCACCAGGTCTTCCAAGTTAAGGGAAGAAGAGTTAAAATATTTACAGCGATAAGCATTAAAATCTGGACATTCAATTAAAACATGTTTCACACTAACAGCAATGTGACAAGTGGAACACATCTCAATCCTTTCACCCAAGATCAGATGGCGATGAGTAAACCGGGTGTGTCCTATACGGAGGCGAGTCAATTTAACATCGAACTCTCGTATAGGAATCATAGGCCAGACGCTGATGGATGGTTTAATGGAATACAACTTATTTTCAGTCTGTAGATCCCATTTGCTTTGCCATATTGATAGCAGCCTGGAAACAATGGCTCTTTTGAAGTCACAAAATGGGATGCTTTGACTTATCGCAGAGGAAGCATGTTTTGCAGCGGAATCTGCTGCTTCATTTCCAACAATGCCCATGTGACTTGGTACCCAGCTGAATAAAATATTAAGACCCTATTCTTGAAGCGTCCGTAAAAGGGACAATATATCAACTGCAATCAGATGCATTCAACTATGGTAGTTGGATAACGTCTCCAATGCACTCATGCTATCAGTATAGATTATAAATTTGCCCTGAGAAGGTGGTGAGATATTTTCAAGAGCACATAAAATTGCAACCAACTCAGCAGTAAACACTGAACAACAATTTTGCAATCGATAGCTCAGTGTCTCATATGGAAATATGATGCCACAACCAACTTCGAACCATCTGTAAAAATTGGTGCAAATGAAGAATATTGACAGCGATGATAGTGGAAAAGCTGCTGGAAAACAATTGGTGCTGTTGTGTCTTTATTGAATCCAGAAAATGGATCCAGGAAGGAAATTTTTGGAGTATTTCAAGGAGAGAATTGAAAAGAAGAAACTGATTTAATCATAACATCATTAAATTCCAAGGCATTCAGAAGCATTTTCATTCTCTCACAAAAAGGTTGTATGTGAGAAGGACGAGCATCAAAAAGTCTCTGAAGACGAGCCGAAAGTGTCATTTCATGCAATGGGTGCTTCAAATTGGATTGCGTGTGTAGAAAATATAAAATGGATACCTTTTTACACCTTAAGTCAAGTGGTAAGTGGTGGCAGATATTATAGAGGCTTTTTACGGGAGATGTTCGAAAGGCGCCGGAGCAAATTCGCAATGCAGAATGGTGGATGGTATCTAGACACCGTAAAAACAATATATTGGGCATCTGTGCTAGAGAACAAATTCTCATAGGATTTTCTTCGCAGTTAAGAGGTAAAAGAAAATCAATGAAATTTACAGATACAAAAATCCAACACATTTGCTATAAGCACACAAAAAGCTTTATCAAGTGAAAGTCGGTAATTTTTAAACTGAGATTGAGAAAATTAGAACAGTCCAGTTTCCCTCAGCCATGCTTGATTAATACGAAGCCTCTTTTAAAATTTACTTCTTTTGCATGGAGTTATGAAATGCCTTGGTATGCAAATCACTGCCAATCCGTACCGCCAAATGGCAGAGCTGTTTAAACTTTTGTGAATGAAATCAGGATGTATGCCACATCAAAATGTTACTGTTATCAATGGTATCAAGGTTAAAAAAAATAATGTGGTACCATCAGAAACAGTAAAATTCTAAGGCACTACATATCCTTGTCCACAAAAGAGTTAATCAGCTCAGTGAGGCATTGTTAAAGATAACTTACCTTCCTTGTTCGTCTAGATCTTTTTTCAGATCTATAATTTTTCTTTTAATGGTTCCATTCTCTTTAACTGTTTGTAAAGCTTCTATATACAAGAGAAGAGATAGAATGGCATTATTTATATTTCACACATAATAAATGAAATACTATCCCATAATTACTATACTATGCCTAACTCTACAATTTTATGTGATTAGAAAATATTAAATTTTAAGAGATACAAGAATGATACAGAACTATCTCTATTGAAGATATATTAGGGAAGAGAAATATAAATTCTATTTTAATGACATCTGCTATATAAGCAAATATTTGTTAAGTTTTCTTTTTAAATATTCCCCAAAATAGCGATCAAGATGTCATTTTAAAATTAAGTAGGTAAAATTTCATCTAAAACATTAGCCAAAGTAAACTTCACCTAAAATTTATGCAATTCAATTATCATATAAATACATTAATAAATAAATACAACAATTTCCAACAATTTCTGATAATTACAATTCTTGATATTTCCAAAAAATTTTATTTGCAGGCACTTAATAACAATAGAGGACTATTAAGGGGGGTACGTAGCTAGATTAATTCTTATTAATAATTAAATTGATTCATTTCTATATAACAGTAAACTTTGTTATCAGAATGAAAAAATTATCCAAAATCTTTTTCCATGCCTAACTTTATACAGCAATGTAATAGTATATTATTATTTTCTTTCTACTCCTAATTGTTCAAAAATTCTGCATACGTTCCCCCCTAATTTATGAGCAAAAAGTAGTGAATTCAATATTGAATCCAAACTCCCTAATCATTTTAATTAATCAATGTATCTAGCATTAACAAATTCAAATCTCATGTTACTGTAAATTAGCTAGATTTTCAGTTACTAAAATTTTAACTAGAAACTATATTTCTTTTAAATTAAAAACCAGCATATCATTTAAAACTGCTTAAAAGAAATGCATGCAAGATCTAAAGGATATGACAAAAAGCATCTAAATGTTTGAATTACAGTTCTAATACCTGCTTCAGCTTCCTGTGTCAGCTGGAAAGCTTCGGCTATTTTCATTTCAACTGTATTTAGCTGCAATTCTATGTCATTAGACTCCTGAGTACATATTTCAATTTTTTTCTGACCTGCAAATTAATTTTTTTAAAAAGAATATTCAATATTATATTAAATAAGCTACTTTAAAAATTATTAAATTAATTTACTGTTAAGTTTTAATAATCAAAATAGAAAATCTTTATATACAATAGAGCTCAGCTAATCAGACAATTTACTTAGAAAAGTATGTAAATAAATTATTTTAAATTATATCTAACTTAAGAGATGAAAACAACAAGAGGGGGGGGGGTAAAAAGATTTTATCAGGAATAAAATCTTTCTAAAGGATGTAACTTTAGTATTCCAGTAAATATTTCTTACTCTATATTTGAGTTCCAAGTGTTTTGGGGTACTTTTCAGTTAGTCGGGCAACCGTAAAAAAAAAAAAAAAAAAAAAAAAAAAAAAAAAAAAAATCAACAAAGAAATTTGGTGGAATTTCACATTTGCCGATTTTGAGCTTTAAAATTACTATAAGAAATTTGGCAGAATTCTACATCATTTGGCAATTTTTTGCTGGTGCCCAGATAACAGAACAGTACCGTTTTTGCATTATCGAGGCACAACTCATCTGTTAGGTTTACATTTAGAGATAAAAATGGATAGAAAAATAGAAGAGATCAGATATAATAGAACAGGGTTTTAATAGTATGTTATTTGAAATGAAAATATTTCCCTTTTGATCCACTAAACAAATAAATATAATAAAAATAGACTACATTATGAAATTAAAAATACAAGAGATATTAAAAACAAACTTTGTACTTACTTTCTTTTAGACGTCTCTGAAAAAGAGGAAAAAAAATTGTTGTAATATATTTTAATTAATGCGCACTTCACAGATTTTAATACAATACATACCAATAGACAGGGTTAAGATAAAAACCAATTAAGAAACTATGTAAATGAACAAAATATTTTGTATTATAAAATGGAAACTGAACAATAACTTATTAACCATAAGTTAATTATGTTAGAAAGTTGCTACAGAACACACAAACATTTGAAATACAATAGTGTGGGACAAAAAAAAAATGAGGGAGGGGAGATGTTTATATTAATTTTCAGTAGATTTTTTTTATCTTTGCATGGTATTCAGATATCCAGTACAATTTACACTTCTTGAAAATAAATGAGAAAAAGATTTTTATACTACATACAAAATAACTGAAAAACAGAACTATTTTTGAAATTTATTAGAACCATTTTACAACAAAATATATTGCATTAATTTGAACTAGATTTCATAAAAATTACTTCATTTGTGCAAAATAAATTGATTTGATTCTAAAAATTAAAAATCACAATTTTAAAATAAAAATGTTTTATTTTAAAAAGATTTATATCAAAGTAGATGAAATATTTTTAGTTACTTTACTTGAAAAAATATCATATATAGCACAAAGATTAAATACAAAAGATATTAAAAAGCAATAAGAATTTAATTCTAATCAATAAAAATTAGAACAGATCAGTTTCTAAAATTCATCCATAATTGATTTATAGGAGGAAAAAAGTAAAAAGAATTTAAATAAAGTAACTCACATTTAAAACTTCAGAACAAAAGTAGAAAATAACAATAAAAATGGTATATAAAAAAATTTCTGTATAGTTTTTAATTATGTGTTTACCCTCTTAGATATAGGTGCTCGAAATTTCATCCATATGAACTACCACTTTTAACTCAATTACGGATATAAAATTTCTGTAATAACATTTTATAATAGCATTAAACATGAAAGCATGATAATTATTTATTTTATAAAAGAATAAAAGTCAGAAAGATGCAGAGATTAAAAATTATCACATTTAACAATAAAATGATTCTGTGTTTTTAAATAATGGCCTTTATTCTCATCTCGTAAAAAATACATACATTCCATTGAAATTAATATTTCAAAACCTGAAATGTAATCAAAAGGGAACTATGATATGATACTACTAATTTATAAAAGATTACATAGTATATGCATTCCTTATCATAGGAAGAAAATACAATCTATTTTATATATATTTTTTATCTAATGTATAAGTTCGTTACTTTTAAAATGCAAAATGTAAAAATCAGATGAAAATTACAGTACAGATTAAAGTAAGATTTAAAAGCATTTCAATGTATATATTATAGTTCAAGTAACTAAAAAGTTATAAGCTGCCATATTACATCAAAAAGAGTGTAAGTACAAAATATAATTTGACTTCCAATTTTCATTATATTTAAAATTTATTATCCCCCGTTTATTCACAAGTATAAGAAAGTGCTAAAATATCTTCATAACCATAACATTTTAGTCTAATCCAGGATAAATATCATTAATTTATGGGATCATATAAGAAAAGAGATAATTTAATTATTTTAAAACTTGTTTACAATATAATATACATAAAAAAGGTCATATTAAATTTGATTTAACACATATATTAACAATTTACTACTGATTAATTTAAGTTCATTTTGTAATGCTTAGTAAATGGAAACTTAGGCAGTAAATTTTAAAACTACATTAAAATCCTTTAAATGAGCTTTTAGCTTAGACAAGCAAGCACTTGAAATTTTTTATCTAATGCAGTATTGAATAAAAAATAGTATATTATATCATTTAATATTATAATTATTGATAAATTTTAAATATCTTTTCACTTAAAACAATTAATTTTAATATTAATATAATAAATAACATACCATAAACTTTTCTTAAAATATAAGCAATTTAAATATTGTTTTAATTATACTAACACTGACTTAATGATCAACTTAAAGCTTTCCATGTCATTAGGCATCAAATAATCAACTTTGTCTTTTATGTTCAAATTTTATTTGAACTAGAGAAGGTTTCATCTCGTAACATGCACAAATGAGTAATGAATATAGATATAATAAATTCATCAGGATTTTTTTTTTTTTTTTGCTAACAAATAATAGTATGTATTTAAAAAAGGTTACTAAATCTATTAAACATTAAGCAGAAATGCAACTAATTATTTTCAATTGTTTATATTAACACAATGATTATACTTGGAAAGACAGCAGGGCACGTTCTCGATCTACTGTGTACGACCGCAGAAGAGCTTTCCAATATGCAATATGCTTCACATCTTCAGTAAGAATACTGTAATTAGGAAGAAATGTAGGCATAAAAGTGGTATGTGGCCTCTTTATATCCATGACTTAGACAATCTATAACAAAAATTTAAAAAATATTATCAGAAAGAGTTAATTTTCAACAAATATCCACAATAATATGCAGTCTAGAAATAAACTGCTTATAATACTAATAAGTACTTATGTATCAACAACATCATACTGATACATTTTTGAGATTCATAGAACTTTTAATTAATAATAGAAATTTTTATTTAGGATCTATTCTATAAATGAGACAGTAGATGAAGGTATCTATAATACCATTTCTACATAATTTTTTTCAAAAAAACACCCTTTTTTTTAATGAATGACGATAAAAATAATTCGCCATATCACAATCACTGCCCATTAAGAAAACCCTGCTATTATTCAAATAGAATAAAATTAATAATTATGTTTTTCGGATATGCAAACAATTAAAAAAAATCTAATTAAATCAATCATTTTACTTTCAAGAGATTTATATGTAATTTCGAAAAAGTAATTATCTACACTTTAATTAAGTGATATCTTGATGCAACGAATCAAATTAATTCATAAGTTTAAAACATTTTTACAAAAATCCTAAACATAGCAAAGACCAATTATTCGATGAATGCAAGGAATGTTCTCACAGATAATGGTTCTGTTTAGAGGAGGGGACACTACATTCTTTTAACGTATTTTTAAAAAATTCAAGGGAACACTATTCGAATAAAAATCGAAGCACATGATCCAGAAAAATAAATTAAAATAATATACAAAAAAACACATAAAAAATACAGAATACCTGTTTAAAATAGTAGATACTCAAAAGTACTATACTGTTTATGAATAACTCTCACTAACATAAGTGCTAATGATAATGCTAACAACCTTAAACTTTAACAGCAAACAACCTTATTCTAGAAGTTTACGATAATAACAAAAACACTGCATCGAAAATTCGCGAGCAGACCAGGGCAATCGAAATAAAAACACTCAACGAAGACGATAATGATATTGACAGAATAATCGATAAGTAAGTTTATTAATTTTTATTAGCTCAGAAATTATTATAAATATTTTGTATGGGTCATGAATTCTTTATTTTATGAGTACTTTAAATATACCATAAATAAATTAATAATTATCTGACGATCATTTGCTACAAAATTTTGAAGATTGAGTAGGAGTCTTACTACTAAACTCATCAAACTTTACTTCCAAATAAATCAAAACACACCAAAACATTGTACCTGTAAACATGGCTGCAGAATTCGGAGACTTACGTCGGAAATTGCAATTAACTCACGATACAAATAATAGCAATACACGAAATGCTATTAAAGAAAGGCAAACAGAAAGGAGGAGTTATTACGATAGAGAAACAGACTCCTATTTGGATACATTAAGAAAATTGCATGAAGGTATTCAGCAAAGACGGCTATTTTCAGATGACGAAAGTAAAGAAATTGAGAACAAAATTGACGAAGTGGTAGCTATTGGTGAAAAGGGCCTTTATAAAAAATACACTGTTGACAGAGCACCGTTGCGAAATAAGTATTTTTTTGGAGAAGGTTATACTTATGGTTCTCAGTTATTGAAAAAAGGTCCTGGCATGGAGAAGTTGTACCCAAAAGGCGAAGTGGATGAAATACCGGAATGGGTACATGACTTGGTAAGAGAAATACATGTTTTATTTTACTATATACAAATTTAAAAGCAGTTCTCCAATGTAAAATTATTTAAGGTTATTCTATTTCGGAAATGGGGTATAATAAATAATATAATCTTTTATTATTTTCATTTCAGTTACAAAGATATAACACGCATGTTAAAATTTTGAAAATTAACACTTGGTCTTTTAGAATTCATAACCTTAAACGCAAAAATCCTGAAAGATTGTGAAATTAAAGATTTTGTTATCTATTCTTTATTTCTCAGCTTTTCTAAAACCTTAATTTTAATTGCTATTCTTTATTTTTAAAACTTCTGTCTTTTTATTTAAGAAATGTTTTCTGTAATGTAAGATATATTATGGGGTTGCATCATCTTTATTGGTGTTTCTAGGTTTAGAAAAAGAATTGAAATGTTTTTTCATTCAGTAAATTGTTAGTTTATCTCTCCTTACATGTGTTCATTTGAATATTAATTAGTACTTGCATAAGATTCTTCACAATTAAAATTATTTGATAAACAGCTTAGTTATGATTTAATAATTATGATACAAAAATTTCCTCCAGAATAATTAGTATATGTATAATGACATCACTAACATTTTTATGGATACTGTTTTATTTTATATAAGAGTTCATGTTATATTTCCTTTATTACAAATCTTGAATTATTTTGTTCATTTTCAAAGACTACTATTCTAAATACAGAGAAATCTAAATGTAATTTTAATTTCTGGATGAAACTTAATTTTAGACAATATTTTATCCTAAATGTGCAGTATTTATTATCATACATATTAATGAGCTAAAACTAGAAATTAAACTTAATTTCTTTGTAGAAAATATTGTGTTTGAGGATCAAAAAATAAAAGAGTAAATATATGTTAGAGACCTTAATTTAAAAGTTGTTGCAATTTATCATTAACATATGTTTAAGCTTGTTAAGAATTGGTATTTATAGTTAGACTTTTACCTATTATTTTTCAACATTTCTCCTTTTTGATTATCAGCATTTTACAAAATTGACTTTATTTGCCTTGATAATATCTAGGTTAATTTTAAGCAACTAAAGAAATTAGGATTTCAATGGGATACTCTATAACTTGCAATAGCATTATATTGTACTGTTGGTTAAAATATTTTCTTGGAGTTTTATTTGGATTATATGATTGGATAGTTTAAATTTCATTTTAATTTGATTACTTGGTATTTTTTTTTAAAACTATTCATGTGTTAGGCAAAACAACAGATTTGTAATTTTGTTATTGAATAATAAGCTAATAATCTATCATGATATAAGAAAGCTTGATAGTAAAAATTGTAATCTTCGTTAGTTGTAGATGTATAAAATTTACTATTGGTAAAATTATCTTAGTTTCTTTTAGAAATTTCAGTTTTAGAAGTATGAATATTTTTAATTATTGATGCTGTCTAGGAATAAGTTAAAGATTGACTTTTATTTATTTATTATTATTATGGTGATTATGATATTTTTTTTATTTTTTATAATTTATATTTATTGTTAAAACTTTTCATCAGAATAAGAAAATATCAAACTACTACAAAGCCAATCAATGAAAATGCTATTATAGCCACTTAAATTATGAAGTGACTCTTCCATGCTCAGATTTGGTTGTTATGGCACATTTTTATGTTTAACAGCTTAATTATACTCAAGCATTATGTTCTTTAGCAGATGTATGATAGAAATTTAAAATTTGAATGAATAAAATGGTTGAAAAATTAGATCAGAATTTGAAAAATACATATTAACAGTGCTTGAAATGAAAATCTGTATTTAAAAAAAAGACTTAAAATAACTAAAATACTATGATTATTAAAGTTGTTGTTCTGGGTGCTAGTAGAGTTTTTTTTACCCAAACACAACTTCTATGGTTTTATATAATAGAATGTGTCAATAAAGCTTTTCATATAAAAGCTGATATAATTATTTTTTAAATTCATTATGATTTCAATAAAGAAATTTTAATAATAAATGCCATCAACATTCGTTAACATTCAACAATAATTATTATAAAAATTGAATATCCATTAAAAAATGGTTTCAGTTCATTGCACTAATAAAAAGCATTGCTGTAAATTACATATAAAATTTGTGCTATATTTTCCTTGAATTTTTTTACTTCAGCTTAAACAGCATCAATAAAAAACTGTTTTATTTAAGTCTAAAATAATGCAGGGGTGGGGGAGGGGGATTTTTTTTTTAAATCTACATTTTTTACGCAATGCCAATAAAAAAAGTTTCAAAATTTTCATTACCTTTTTAGTAAAATTTCAAAAGAATTATAAAAAATATCTCTAACTTACATATTCTCATCCTTATATGCAACTATGAAGGAATTTTGTAGTTCAAAGACCATTAATATGCATATCCCTTAAAATACTAACAAAAGTACACTTTAGCTTTTATTATTCATAGGGATTTTGTAATCAGCAATATGTTTAGTTTATTTATTTTCAGTGATGCTCAGGATTTTCTTTTAATAGTATTCTTATAATTTATCTTTCAGTGAAATACCTATTTTAAAAAATATAATAGTAATGCATTTTACAAAGTTTATGGAGGTTTTGTAGTAAGAATTCAAATTCTTGAATTCTGTTAGCATTTGGACTGCAAATGTCTCTTCAAATAAAATTTATATTTATTCATGACTCATTCAACTGAAGAATATCAAAAACTTGATTATAATGGCTTCATGATTTTTTGAAATTATTTCTTCTCTGTAGAGTGCCTTAAATAAATTTTATCTCATTCAAAAATTGTATTTAACTTCTGTGTAATTGGGTTATGGTAAATTGTATGGTAGTGACATCTATTTTCATATTATAGGTTAAGAATTTTAATGGTGTATAAAATGAAGGTATCAATCATATTCATGGAAATAAGCAACTTTTGTTAATAATATTTTATGAACTACATTAAAATTTTTTAATTATGTTTTAATTGTGAAATAATCTATTTTCAAATTATTTGATCAAATTTTTGTGTTAAATTTTTTTATGGTAGGTGATAAAACCTTTGGTGAAGGCTAAAATTGTTTCTGAAGGTTTCATTAACAGTGTAGCCATCAATGATTATCAGCCTGGTGGATGCATTGTATCTCACATAGATCCAGCTCATATATTTGATCGTCCCATCATTTCTGTGTCTTTCATGAGCAACAGTGCCCTTAGTTTTGGTTGCAAGTTTAGTTTCAAGCCAATTCGTGTCACAGATCCTATCTTGTGTTTGCCTGTCTGTAGAGGATGTGTTACTATTCTTAGGTATGTAAAATTTCTTCGGATTTCTAGATTATTTTACTTAAATAAGGAATTATTTGAATTTTTTTTTTATTCACATGACAATTTTTTACATTGTTTTTGAAATATTGTACTTTGGATTATTATTAACCTTTAAAGGAAAGTCTTCTCTTTTTTTTCTTCTGAACATTAATTGACTTACAATTATAGAGATGAAAAGTCAATCAAACATTTTATTTTTGCTGTGCCAGATATGACTTTTTCAAAATCTCTACACATTGTTATTTTAAATATTTTTCTATAATTACATTATATGCAACATTTAAATTACAAAAAAGAAAGAAAGAGGAATGTCACCCCCTTTCCTCATCCTAATATTATATTGCTTTATGTTTTGAAGTATAAATTTATTTATCTTCATAAATAAATTTTCTGCTGTGGAAATATCTAAAAGTATCACTTTTAGGGTGTTTTTTTTTTGCCTGATATATTTTAATCACATGAATTCATTATAATTTTTTGAATTTAAATTATAAAACATTTGTTTATTTTTCTTATTTTTGAATTTATAAAATTTATTTTTTATTTATTTATTAAAAGATTTTAACTTTATGCATTCTTAATTGCACTGAAACTTTAAAAAAAATTTTGTACCATTAATTTCTGTAATTTTGAAAAATGATCAAAATTGGGATTTTTTTTTAAGAATAAAAATTGGTTAACTGAAAATTAAAAAATTTGGAATGTAATTTGATAGTAATATCCTGTATTTTTGTATTTCTTCTTTTCAATCATTTTTTCATGGTAGGATTTTATAAATAATGCTACGGGCTTAGGAATCAAGCGAATCAAAGCAATATAACTTTTTAAAATTTTGGTTTTCTATTCTCTTTTTTTAATATTGTTAGTTTTTTATCTTAACAAATGAGATCAGTGGGAAAATTCTTCCCCAAACTTTCATGTATGCTGTAATAAATATGCTTGTGAATTATTAACTGCATGTGATTTGTAAACTATATACTCACAAAAAACCTTATATCATACAATCTTTCAAAATTGATCTCTAATCTGCAATTAAACACAAATATTGGAAAATCAAATTCATGATTTGAGCACTCCTTTTTACAACAATTTGAAACCAAAATTAGACACGAAACTATTATTGTAGTCACATAATGGCATATTAAATTTCATGTTTTTAAGTCATTATATTTTTGAATTATCATGTTCGTGAAAGTAGATTACCAGATATTATGATGGTATGCAAATGGTACCAAAAATATTGTTTTTTTTTACTAGACTCCTATCTATTCAGTTTATATACATTTATGCTAATAATAAAATTGTCCTAATGTTATCTGAAAATAATTCCTGGTTTTCACTCTTTTTCAGTGTATGAGATAATCAATTTTCAGTATAAATAGTTTTGTTATATGTAAATTACATATGGAAAAAGTAAAGTGATAAATTTAAACTTCCATATAGATTTTATAAAACTTGCTTTGTTATTATATTTTCTTTTTTTAGTGGGTATGCAGCTGATAACATAACTCATTGTATCCGACCACAAGATGTCAAAAAGAGACGAGCTGTTATTATTCTTCGAAGGTAAGCTTTTCTTAAAAATTTGATTATTATAATTAGTTCCCTTTAATTATCTACAACTCATCAACTTTTTTGTAATGTGGATAGATTCTTTGTAGGAATATTATCTATTTCAATGATCCCCATGATACAAATTTTGAAAACATTTCTGCATGTCTTTAATTATGATCCTAAACTTTTCTCTGTTTAAATATTAATTTACTTGCATTTGTCTGTGAGCCTGAATATTGTTACAAGACTCGTTGTGATTACATTAGCTTTGGTAAAGAATAAGCTATAAGGAGAATCAAAATACCTGTAACACTTATAGATAGGCATCTAGCTCAATGGGAATGATTGAGGGAGTTCAAATTTACATTTCCCTGTAACTGCTTTGTGAGGGAACATAAAAACTTAATTCAAATTCTGCAAATTATCTTATCATGGTGAAATTTGAAATGAAATGAACATTTGATATAACAAACTTTTAATCATTGCAACTGTTTTCAAGTTTTAAGCTGAAAGTAATTGATAATTGTGTAATATGTTAATGTTTATTGCCTGATTACTATATGCAGCTGACTGTACTGTGCATCATCACAATCATCTGCTTGGAAGGCATTTTAAGTGCATTTTACTACAATATTTTCGATTGTTTAAGTTATTGAACCTACATATTCAGATATAAATGCAACTTTTTATAGCTTTAATTGAATCTGTTTTTATAAATATAAGAGCACTCAAATTAATTTTTAAATAATTGCCTTGTGGTTATGTTTAAGATTAGAGTCTAGAATCTCTTTTAATTTTAACATAAATTTTGAAACCTCCTTTTGCAACTATGCAATAGAAGATTTTACCATAAGTTCTTATAGCTTGCATAACTTCCCACTTGCTTTTGCCTTATAGCTCATGAAATCAACGGCAAAATGATAGAGTGAGAATTTTTCTTTTCCTTCAAATGTCTTGGCATCTGTTCAGTCTTCATTTTGGAAATTCATTTTCTGTCTTCATTTCGAAGTGTAATTGCATTCTGAGAATTAGAATTATTTTAAAATCTTAAATACTATCTATTGCATCAATAGCATGATTAATTTAGCTTTCAGATTCATAAGTGTCAAGTTAAAAATATAGATTTAATAATTAATATGATTGATTTAAATACATGATAAATAGCTGAATAATAAGCACATATTTATAAAATTACTCTTTAAAAATAATCAAATTATTGGTTATTTCTTGGGTTGGATACTGTAATTTTTTTGACAAAGTTCTTTATCATATTTTTGATGTAAGTTATTTCAATCTTATGTCAGATATACTTTTCTTTTACTAGAATTTATTTTTTTCACCATGCAAATGCTTGCTTTAGAAGATTATGTTGCCACTTAGTGTATTAATAATGTGGTGGAAATGTACTTACTTTATTTTTTGTTTTAGGGTACTTCCAGATGCTCCTCGTTTAAGCACAGCAGAATTGGCTTTGATATCCCAACCAAAAGTTATGAACATCAATTCTGACATCTTTGAAGATATGTTTGAAAGAAAGAGGAGACGGAAAAGCAACATTGACTACAACCAATTCCGTAGTAATTTTGGTGCACAGAAACGTAAATTGCAAAGCTCAGTATCATGGGCGAATAACTCCGTCAGAAGCCAGGATGAAGAGGATGAACCAAGAAACAAATCATTACGTAAAGAAGAAAAGCATGCTTCTTCTGGGCACAACCCTTAAAATCTCATCTACGAATTGCCATTCTTAAACAACTGAATTGAATACAACTTACACAAATAGAGAAAGAGAAGCTATATTTTTAAAAGTTTGCTGCTCTTACACCTTGTACATATACTTGTGCATATTTGTAGATTATGCTACGATGACATTAAACTTCAAATGGCTTGAAAGTTTGTACATAGAAAGGTTAAATAGTCCTCGATCAAAAAGTGGCCATGGTTTTCAATAATTTTGAACCCAGTTTTTCTATAGCATGTATATGAATGTAAATAAACATTATATTTCTATTTTCTATCACTTTGTAAGTGATTGTGCATGCTATGCCAATACCTTTTTAATTCCTATGAAAAATTAAGGTATTTGCTTTCACTATTTTCTGAAGTAATATTTTAAACTACTTCAGGTACTGTGTTTAGAATGGTTGAGGTCAAGTTGAATTTTTTGGATGTTAATAAGTTTCTTGTTGGCAGTTGCGCTTTCAAGATTTTAATCATTTTTTCCTGTTGTTGTGTAGTTTTTCCCTGTTGGATTTATTAAACCTGTGATCTTTACCCTTAGTTACTTCGTTTTAACTGGACTCATGAAAAGTTTCTTTCAGAGAAAAAGTGTATTTTTACATTGCGGACGTGATTTAGAAAAATCGTGGTGCAATATATCTAAAATCAAATTTCATCCTGATTATTAACTACTTATTCCTACAAGCTATTACTATTTTTATCTTACTACAATTCAAATGCAAAAGCTGTGCAGAGTTCCAATTTCTAGTCCTGCTATGTTAACTGTGTTGATGTGTGCTATACAAATGCATTATGTGTATATTGTAGTTTTATTTTGCTCAAGATATACTCAACAAAAAATTTAAGATTTAGTCGTCATTTTTGATTTAAATAATGCCAATTTATAATTATGTGGTGGTTAAAAATATTATTTCATGCTGATAACCCTCTAGTAATAAAGTGATTTATGTTTATATATAATGTAGATTAAGAGCAATTAATAATATATAATAATACTGCCCATGATTAGAAACAATCAAATAAAATTATTATGTTAAGGTTACTTATAGTTCTCAAAGTTGAATTATGTACTGTTTTGGTATTTAACGGTTAAAAATTTTGCTTAGCATTTTTTTGTTCATTTCCTTCTTAAATTATAAATTATTTTCCTTCTTCAGTTTAAAAATTAATCATTTCAATACTAATGGGTTATCTGAAATTTATTTTAAATGTATTGTGTACAAATTAGTTTGCATAGTTGTAAATGTTTTTGTGTTCTGTATTTTATTTGTGTAGAGGTATCAGTTGAAAATATTGTGATATAGTTAAAGGAGTCGTAAAAAGAGTTCTTAAAAAATGACTGCAGTGCAGTACTGTAATGGCAAATAATAAGTACTTGCACAACTTAATGAATTTTATAAAAAATCCTCCCCCCTCCCCCTTCTTCTATAGTTTCTATTTTCATTTTCTGAGATTTTTTAGTGTTAAACTTAGGTGCTTTATTTATTTTTAATGTAAATGGTAGCTTTTTGATGATTTTCCTCCCTACATTTTAGATTTGTGCTTTGTTTATTGATTTAAATTTTCCTATTTATTTCTTGGATTGTTATTAGTAAATTTTTTCTATTACTTTAAAAGATGATTGTGTAACTGAAGATTTTCTTAAAATGAAAATTAGATAATGTGCTTTAAAATGCAACTTTGTGATATTATTATTTTGCTGTAGTCATTTTATATATCAAAAATTAAAATGCATTGAGTTTTGGGACTTTTAAAAATTTTTATTTGAATGTAATTAAATTCTTTGTATCAGTAAAATGTAATTTATCTTTTGTGGAAATTCAAATTTTATCAATTTATTTTATTAAATAATTATTTC
This sequence comes from Argiope argentata, assembly GCA_026289955.1. Taxonomy (NCBI): domain Eukaryota; kingdom Metazoa; phylum Arthropoda; class Arachnida; order Araneae; family Araneidae; genus Argiope; species Argiope argentata. The sequence goes on from JAOUZG010010699.1 coordinate 6,228,414, forward strand.
CTTCATTTATTGAATAAAATTTTGAATTTCAGTTGAATAAATTGGATGCTTACTGATTGTTACTTGTTTTCATTTTCTCTCGAACATTAAATATCCTGCAAGAATGATCTCTCTTAGCTTGCGTATACTCTTAAACGATTTACTATCAACATTTTAATTCTCCTAGCCTCCTTTGAGTGGACAGTGCTGTGATGGAATTTAAGCATTTTCTTCAGAGCATTGTTGTTAGTCCATAGGAGAATTTTCACTTCTGCTTTTAATTCATTACATGTACACTTTTTAATTTGCAATAAATGGGTAATAAAGCAATATTTAAATCATATCACATAATAAGGTGTAATTTTTTTCAATTCCTACTATTAAGTCACACTCTCCCTATACATATATATTTATATATCTTGTTCAAATTTTCAGTTGTTAATAGAATACTTTTTATTCATCCACTCAAGTACAAGTAAAATTTTTTAAATGACATTTGATGTTAATACAGTTTTTTCAAATATATATTCGTTAATTTTTTATTAATTAATAATAAAATAACTTACGTGAAAAAAAAATTTTCATTTCCCCACCGCCAAATAAGTAATAAATTCATTTTTTTAAGCCCGCGTTAACGAGGGTAGGCTTAACATATTTTCAGTCGATTATTTCAAACAATTCTGTTTATTTTCTTAATGTTTGATGCATTAAAAATTAAACATTGTTAATGAGCGATTTCCGGATTCACTTTGAAGTACGTTCGAATTAAAATAATACAGAATAAAGAAAATAGAAATTTCTAATATGGATTGCATTACCTCAACTGATGCAGAAAATTCACGCATTTTGTGTTGCCACAATAATATTGAATAATCAATTGGCGTTGAAAATTCAATGCTAGTATAAATTTTTGAACAATTATTTATAGTAATTGTAATTGTTAGAGCGAGAAGGTCTGGCTGGTAGGGCGTTGGATTTGAATTCCTTGGGCTGAGAGTTCGAACTTGCTAGCCGAAAGCTATCCATGTGTGGTGGACGTTAAATCTGTCGTGGTCACAAAGTTCTCTATCTGAAAAGAGTAATACCACTGGGTGTTCTGAGTCAAAGGTAATCGTTCTCTGTTTCAGATATAAATTACTATGTTTGTATGAATGAATGAAATGCATGAGTGAGGTCCGTCCCTTAAAAAGGGCTTGTGACATATGTGATCTAAAAGTCTTCAGCCCTCGGGTGCTCAGTTATCTATACTCTCAGAAGCTACTGCACCCATTTTTCCGTTGTGAAGCGGAACACGAGAACAACAACAACAATTGTAATTATTTTTAAAAAATAACTAATATAAATTTTTTCTTTGTTAACTAAGTAGAAATTGATTTTATAAAATTGTTTTTTATATTGTTTTAAATGCATTTCATGAATCATTAACAGTCGAAAAGGTCAATTATCGGGGTTAGGACTTTAAGGCAGCTAGAATACTTATAAGACCGTAGCTAAAATCATGTCACCAATCTAATTGCTTTTGACAATATTGTAAAATGTTTGCAGTCATATCAGAAATAAAAATAAGCAAAAACAACTGAATTCAATAATTCAATTGAATCTTCACAAATAAAAACAAACTGCATTTTATAGCATGTGTTCACTTGAAACATGTTTTTAAGTCATGAAAAAAGGCTTAAGAAGACAGCAACATGTTCATTATTAGACAAATCAGAAAATAATCAAAAATGCAGATCTTTTGACAAACCATAGATTGGGTTTGAAACTTAATACTCGGCTTCAATTCCCATGCCAAATTAGCATGCTGCATTTTTTGGCTCATTCGTCATTTTGTTTTATATCTAATGAACAAAAAAGCTTGCTTTGATTGATTTCATTCAAATTTACCAAATTTCACCGCTCTATTTTAAACTATATATGAACAGGTTGACAGTCTCTTTTTGATGATTTCGTTCATATTTTGGTAGGTATTTGAAATTTTAGTGGGCAGATTGCATAAAAAAAATTTTCAATTACATCAGTCTCCATTTTGAAAACGGGCAGTTTCTGTAGCTTTTTTAACCGATTCTTTCATTTTTGAAAGCTTTACCTTTTTTCTTACTAAAGAGTGTGTCCCGAAATTGTGTTGACAACCGTATTATAAAAAGACTATTTGCCAGTTTAGAGTTTGTAAGCATAGAGCGTTATTAGACGATAGAACAACTTGTGGTACTTATTAGACCGTCGACGCCTATGGTTTAGTAAATCATTGGGGACGGATTCAAATTTGGCGATAAACCGTCGTCGCCAACGAAACCAACAAAATTCTGGACAATAGTTAAGGTTTAAACAATTTTTCAAATAATGGTGGTTTTTTGGCGATTTAGCAACTTATTGGAGACGTCTTCGAATTTGCCGATAAAGATCGACGGTCTAATACGTAAGTACCCAACTTGTTTCATTGTTGAACAATATTTCAAAAATACTGAAAATCCAGTGTCCACAGTTTGAAATTTGGCTCTCTAGATCGTGTAATTTAACCCACTGCATTTCTTTTTACGGGGTTATTTGAAGTCAAATGTCTATGCCAAGAAGCCCGCATTAAAGGAGGAAATTCAATGTTACATCAAATTCAGCCACATTTATCAAAGTGGCCAAGGAAAATTTCAATAAAACAATGCATATGTGTTAGCAAAGCCATAGAGGTCATTTGCCGTTATGTATTATTCCCTGCATAACTCTATCTTATGTATTTTACGATTCAATATAAATATAACAATAAAAAAAAACTAATTTTTATTTAATTCGAATATAATGTTAACACATTCTACCATGTAGCGTTCCATTTTTACTAACCTTAAACTGTCAGCTGTTAAATGATTTTTCTATAGGATTGCCAATACTTTATTGTATGAATGGTGGCAATTCAATTCTTTCGTTAATTTCGAGACATCCTTTATCTCATTCTATTAGTTCCTGTTGCAAGATCATGCAATTCTTCATCTCTCGATCTCATTCTATATTAATTCTTGCCATTTCATGCTTGAAAGTCTTTCGCTGTGAATTTCTGTTGAAAACGATTTCTTTGTCATCACTTTTAATCGATGGAAATCCTTTAAAATTATTGACATATACTTCTACAGTTCTCATGTTAACCGTTAGCTGTCGTGATCAGGGCCCGGCTTAGCCTAATTGGGGCCCGGGGCTACTCTCTGATTCCCAACTTCAACAATAATAAAACAAACTTTATGGAGGTATTTAAATTTGATCGACTTGTTTAAACTGTACAGATATATTTCGTTTTAAAAAAAGTTCAATAAAAGTAAAATAAGTTTTCTATTCGATTTGGGGGCCCGGGGAAACTACCCCGTATGCCCCTGCCGTACTCAGGCTCTGGCCACGATCCAAATGTGGCAATTTTTTGAATTTAATGTACAGCACTCGACGCCAAAAATATATTTGGGGCGCATGACAGTTTAATTTCTCTGTCGCTTAATTTCGTGTGTAGGAGAAAGTGTGTGTTCTCTATTTCGTTTAACGGTAACAAGATCTGAACAAAATTTGAAACTCATTTGTAAATTGAACAGGTTATGTATCATATTTGAAGCCTTACATTTACATAAAGTAATGCTTCAAATATGATACATAACCTGTAAGATATCCCACAGAGCTATTTTGTTTAACCATCATTTTAGCTTTTGTTTTTTCTTTTATCAATATCCGATTGTAAACGTAATTCAAAGCGAGAATTGTAAAAGGTTAGATCATTTCCCAGAGAAGGATAATTTTAATTAATACATCATTCCAGAACAACGCCATCTATCAAGCTTTCGTAGTACCGACATAATTAATATTCAGGCAGAGGCCCACTAACCACGGTGTGATAAAGATGTTTCCACGCGTCAGCGTTTCCCGCTCTAAAAGCTATGCTGTAATATGCTTTTAGTCGCATAATGTTTTTGTTACTCCTAACGTCCTCCTAGAGAAAATAATCAAACTTTCTGTTTGTTTAATATCTCCGTGTTTTAATTCCTTTTAATACCTCTAGAAGTCTCTTCATCCTTCGTTTTGCATTATTTTATCTTAGTTTAGAAATTGAACCTGTAAATATTTTTAAAAAAATTAGATACCACGCCACTAAAACTTCGTTACTTGAAGAGTCTTATATTTTTGGAAGATTTGATTAGACTCCCACATTTATAGTTTGGTTTTTTATGTTATAATGAAGTACTGACATAAATATGCAATTTATAGTTAAAGTAACGATCTGTTAGTTTCTCAGTCTTTTGTTTATTAAAATGATTTTATTAATCAGCAGCTGGTATTTGATGCGTTGCTTCCGTAGATGGAATAATATTGAAAGTATCGTTTGAAATTCGAAATAGCTATCTTGTTTAATTAAGAAAGATAGGAAAAATGATATTTATTTCCTTGTCGACAATGAATACGTTCGCGGAAATGGAATGATATACAAAGCAGAAGTATAAATAATGGTTATTATATTTTTTGACTTCAAGTGCTTTAGTGCTAAATAATGTTTATTATAAAAATAATGCTAATGTCTATTATATAAATAATGCTCAAATGCTAAATAATGTTTATTATATATTTTTTTCAAGGGCTTTAGGATAAACAATATATATATTTGATTTTCCCTCTTCAGCAGAAAAAAAAAATGGCTGTTTGATTCATGAGTATGCAACGTACAACTGGGCATGAGAAAAACAATGATTTTCTTGGTACAATCCGCACTCCGTACATTTAAAGTGATTGCCCTTACTCCTTGTTTATGGTCATCCAGATTGCAAGTCGAATGGGGAACTGCAATCGTTCGAAAGGCATTTCAATGGGAATGTGTGGAACGAGCATCTCTTCTCTATTCGACTTTCCGTTACGAATACTTGCCCCGATTCTTAACGCACATTGATCTTTAGATTCTGAAGCATGTCAACTTGCAATTTCCTGATTTGAGAAGATCGAGTTTGCTTCTTTTTACGATTTGCGCTGGAAGTTCTACTAAGTGACGAATGTTTGGCAAAGCATATTTTTTTTGACGAAGCAATTAACAGGATATACACTGGTATAACCGAAATATCCTTTGTCGCTATTTATACTGAAAAATTTCCATTATATATAACCTACCTTGATCGACAACAATAATAACAGTTCCGTTTTGTATATGTGAGATAAATGCTGAATAATACGTGCAGTACGATGCATCCTAAATATTGTGATCATGGAATGACAATATTTTGTATAGATTATTCCTTAACGAAAAGACGAAGAAAATTGGCAATTGCATTAGATATTTTCGATTTTATTTCTCTCACATTGATCGGCATCGATTATTATTGTTCTAATGCTCCGCTTAATAACGGAAGGAGGGATGCAGTAGCTTCTGAGTTTGTGCATCCCTGAGCACTCAAGGGCAGAAGTCTGACTTCTTGCTCACATACTTCACAAACCCTTTTTACGGGGTGGATTTCACTCATCCACAGCTCTTAATTTGAATCTAAAACAGGGAACGATCACCTCTGACCTGTACCCTCAGTGGTATTACTCTCGACATGAAGGACTTTTTCACGAATTTACCGTGCTCCAGCCAGCACGACAGATTTAAAGTGCGCCAGCCACCACACACACACACACGGAAAGTCTTCGGTTGGCAGGTTCGAACTTACAGCCCAAGTAACACGAATCTAACTCCTTGCCAATCAGGCTATCCCAGCCCCGGCATGGCTGATAATAATTTTATTTTGCTTAATATATGTGATTAATTCCGAATGGAGGTTTACTGTTAGTCTTTTGTTCATTGTCAATTTTAAAATAATACTAAATAAAAGAAGGATATGAAATGATTTGCAAATTTAATTGTGTTCAAAATAAATGCCTATAACTTTGCCTATCCCTGTAACTTTCGTACAAGTGCAAGCAATAAGTTGTCAAAGTTTTATCGCAATCGGATGAAGGGTACAGCAACGCATAAGGTACGAACAAACAAGCATTCATTTTTATATATTAGACTTTAACGCATTAAGGACCGCAAAGAAATCTGTAACACATACGCCTGCGACCACATGTTTTGGGGAACAAACTTGAACGTTCTAAATATCCATCTGTAACAGACTGAAAGCGAAAAACGAGAAAACTCGTGATCGGTCAGCTACAGATAGGACGTGAAACACGAGAAAACTCGTGAGCGATCCTTAATTTGTTAAAATGATATCATTTTTCAAAAATAATTATTTTCAAAATAACACATCTTTGCATGCAGTTGCTCCATAACTTTTTTGTATACATATATAACGTATGCATCAAAAAATTTCAAATGTTTTTTGGGGGTAGAAGGCAGTTATTAGGTTAAATCTGTACCCTATCCGTATAGCTCTCTGTGTTTTTGTTTTATCATTTTCGGACTCATAGGTTTTCCCCCGATTTAATCATCCGGAGTATGAATGGAATTCTAGTGTTGAACAAATTAAATGGAAACAATTAAGTGCAAAATTGAGATCGGCGGTAGTTTAATATTTTCAAAATTCGATTCCTTGCCTAGATATTGCATGCTAATCTTCTTTTGAAGTTCAGATGTGCTCGTGATGACAGGCCTTTTTATTAGGAAAATGGAATCTGGCTTAGATGCATTCTGACAACTGTTCCAACTGCCACCATATTAATAAAATCAATTTAGCAATGTCAATCTTTTTTTTTATAAACTGTATCCCATCACGTGAAATGAAAGTTTTATTTTCAATTATACTTGATCTATAAACATTGAGAATTCTCGTTGATTAGCAATTTCCGTTAAATATAAAATCATTTTAATTGTTGAGGTCGTATTTGTATTCAAATTTTATTTTGAGTTTTTGCTCAAAAATGAAAACAAGATTGGAGACAGATGACTATTGATGACCTTTATAAACGTTACGAGCTTCCAGTTGAAAGGAAAATTGACAAAATCGGTGCAGTGATTGTGACTGGGTTATTCTGTCATTGTTGTTTTTTCTCCATAGAGAATGTACTTTGAAGTAAAAATTTGTGCACTATCTTTTAAAAATAAGATAAGGGCAATCGATCATTGATGAGAATGTCTAGAAGTTATGAGCTTTCATATAAAATGGAGATTGGAAAGAAAGGATTTATGGCTGTGCTTGGATAAATGGTTCTTAGGTTTGCCTTATTATTTTAATTATAGATATTCTCATTAGTTGTTGTATAGCTTCTGAATACAAGTTATTACAGCAAAGCAACTCCATCTAACCTGCGCTCATATTTCTTTTATTTCCATTTCTAAGCTTTCTGGACATATGTGACATTTTCCCTCTCTGTGTGAAATCGCGTTGTCTTGATAGTAAGGTTGCCACTTTCGGTATAAGTCCGGCAACTGTTTTCCCTTGAATAATCAAACGGAACTGATGCAAGTTTAATCTTTTAAAACCAATTTTTCCCTCTTAGGTGACTTGATAATTTGGAGAAAGAGGGATTGTTAGTTCAGGTGACTTTATGACCGTGATTCAAAATTACAAAATCCATTCCATAATAGCAATGGAGATGCTTTAAGTTTTGACATTTATATAACTACTGTTACTGAACTGTTTTGGCACGAACATGTCATTTTTAGTCACTGATATGATTATTCAATGTAATGGGTTCGATTAGTATCACAATCACTTGACAAAAGAATAACATGTCCCATAATTGATTGCTGTCTCAAGATTATCCTTTTTGATTGAATGCAATTGATTCTAAAGTCATCAAGTAACTGGTTTTAAGATAAAAATGGAGGGGGTTTTTTTATCATGTCAGAACATGATAAAAAAAACCCCTCCATATAAATCCCAAATCAAAAATATTGATTTGGGAATGAGGTTTGTGGCTCAGCAAAAATCCGAACACGAAAAATTGAAATTTTATTATCTGCTCGAGCATCTCAAAAAATCAGCTTTTAATAACATACTGCAATTGCATAAACAAAAGTTCTGATTTAAAAAAATAAGTTAATGACTACAGCCAATAAAACCTAAAAAAATGTCATTTTGAGCACGCTATTATATGAAATGAAATAAATAGGAAATGAGATATTTTTTTTAACAATCAATGCGAGACAAAGTTTTTTTTTATCCTTTTTGCAGTATTAAAGTGACTCATTCAAATGAAACGATTGAAATGAATAAATATATAATTTAACTCGCAAGAGCACGTGGTGCTTGGCCGTTCGAGAAATGATGTTCTGACACGATACATTTGAAATATGCATAGCAGATAACATTTTAATCTTAATTTATTTTATGAGCTTGACTATTGATGATCATCAGCAGGATATATGGTGAAGAAATGTCCAATACCTTTCCGCATTTAATATGAAAATACATATGATTTAATAAAAATAGGCAAGTTTTAAGCGAAGTTTTTCAGCTTCGATCTATATTTGAATCATTCAGAAAAAAAAGAGGGGAGGGGTGGATATTTGACACGTAAAAATTTGATAGATATTTTAGGTTAGTTTAATTTAATATATCATTCCTTTTTTTGTATAATATTTTACTGTAAATATTTCAATTATTATCATCTTTACAATTATTACTTAATCTCATTGATATGCAGAAAAAAATACCATGAGAAAGCTAGAAAAAATTTATATCGAAAAATATTATAAGCAACACATATCAAAGTTTTTGTATATTGAAATTATTATATCAAACTAGAAATGGCATTCTAATTTCCCTTAAATTCTTTACATTCGTTTTTACCCAGAATAAAATATATGGGATTTAATCAATGTCTTATGCGTATTTATTAAATTATATAAACTCATTAAAAATAAATAAATCTGTGAGAAGAAAATTTATAAAATATATTTTCTTTTATAGAAACCTATTTGAAAAGGTACTGTAATTAATATTTTAATTGCTGTAATTAATTAACTACTATTTTCATCCAAATTTCTAACTAAAAAGAATAAGGATTCATTCGCTTATTTAAATTTAATCATATCCAAGAACCGATCATGCTTTGATAAGAGTATAATCTGAGATATCTACTAATTTCAAAAATCTCATTCTAATTGGATTTCTGTGTTTCTCAATTTTGCGTGACTACACTTTTTTTAGTTTAGTTAAGTTATATTAATGCCCCGTTGTAAAGCAACACTAGGGCTATTATGGAATGGATTTAGTATTTTTGAACCAAGGTCAGATGACGAGGACGATTCTTGAGCTGGCATTCACCTCTCCACACCACACCAGTGGGAGGACATTTTTAGATGAGAGATTTAACGTGCTACTGACCCCGTTACACGACGGTTCTTCGGTGGAATAGGGTCTCGAACTTGAAACCCTATGACTCACCAGCCGAGAAGCCACCACGATACCGCGGCCCTCGTGCTTATACGTAGACAATCAAAATGTAAGTGTAATAATCTATTTTATGAAAACGATTTTATAAGTTGGATTTAAGACTAATATATTTTTAATTTTAAATTTCAATTTCCTTCAATAGATTTCTACGCTTCTTTAAAAAAAATTCTAAAAAATATTTTGATAAAATAACATTTTTTCAAAAAAAGAAAGAAAGAAAGAAACTGCATTATTCTATAGTTAGTTTCTGCAGCATCAACTGTAATTTATTTATTTATTTTTAATTATTATCGTTTGCTTAACAATTTTCGTTTTTTTTCCCTTACTATAATAACACCTCCCTAGTCGGCAAGTATTATCCAATTGATATAACTAAAAATCCACAGAACATTTTAGGTGTTTGTAGATTCCGTGTAATTTTTACATCAAATGATTGTGTCTTGGAAGAATTTAACACTGTTTAGATTTAGAGAAACGGTAATTTGATGCACGTAAAGTGTCCAGTCATGGCAATTGAGAAGTTAACTGCAATAAGAATTTTAATCTTTTTAATATTTAAGACGTCACTATGTTTTCGATAGACTATAACGTTTGTATAGATTCTTTTTGTTTGTATATATTTGAAAAAAATATATATAATTACTCTTATTCTGTATCAAAAAGGACACTCATACTGAAACTCTCAGATTTAATTTATCTCATGCTTCAAAATATTTGCAAATGATATTTCAAGATGAACGATATTTGTTATGATTAAGTGGCATTGCTCCAATAAACGAAACTAGCTTTTAATTCGAATATTTCGGTAAGTAAATTGAAATTCTTCTTCAGTTTCTTTAAAAAAAACTATCATTATCTATAAATTGAATTTGTTTTGGCTCATTCGAAATCAAACTAAGAATAGGAAAAAAATGAACTTATTTATTTAATTGTTTTCAATATTAAAACAGTCCTACTTTTTCGTCGTTTTTGATTATTTTTGAGTCGTTTATCGGATATCTGTTTGTTTTGAAATTTATTTGTATGATAACTTTATTCAATTGCTGCTGATGTTTATTTGTTAAAATTATAGATATTTCCATTTGTAATTATTATAACTTTAGTAGGAATGTATTATGTTTTGAAATTCTTAACCGTACAGTGTATGGTATAGTAATTTAGCTACGCATCTTTATTTCCATTTATAATCTTCACAAAACTATTCCAAACGAAACAATGAGTATTTCCTTTTTTTTATTGTTTTTTGAGAAACGTTTGTAGAAAAGGCAAATATATGGCTATAGAGTTATTAAAATTAGGTTTAAGCTACAAATTTGTAAAGTCATCAACATGGCTGTTTTATAACTAGCTCTATCATTAAAAATATTATCAAAATGTTTACTTTTTTACATTGCAAAAAAAAATTGGTAAAAATAGACTTTTATTTTTATGGTAGAATTGTTATGATGTGATTTCTGTCATTCTAATAGTGTTTAATTCGTAATGCAATTTAATTTTTTTCAATTTCTCAAACAAATAAACAATGTAAGCCTTTTTTAAAAAATAATTTTTCTAAATTAAATCAAGCTTTTCAAACCACGTTTATATTGTTTAGATAAAGAAAATAAAAAAAATCATGGATTCTAGGTTTAATTATAAATTTTAGCTGCCATTTTTAGATTAAAATTGTATTTTTTAGCTCGATTTCAGATTCAATTTTAAAAAAAAATTAAAATAACGAATTTTTGTTATCCTTGTTTCAATTTTAATTACTCAAGTACCAATGTACTGTAAAAGTAGGGAAAAAAATTAATTAAACAGTGCAGAATTTAAATTCCTTGCACCTTTACATGTGTGATATAAAAAGAATTTTAGAAAAAAAATGAAAAAACAAACTGAGTATTTACGATTTTATGATCAGTGGAAATGACTTGGGAGGTTAACAATTGCATTTTCTCATAATTCTTTTATGATAGAAGAAAAATTAAAATAATAATATCTAATCTAGAATCTAAACAATAATATCTATTAAATGATCTTAATATTATAAACATTTGAAAGTAGCAATTACATAGAATTTCGTCCGAAAAAAGGATTCAAGTCCCTAATTTTAGCAGCTTTCTATCGAGTCCGTAGCAACGTTTACACTTTTAGTTCGAATGATCTTTGTAATTAGATTATTCTTTCTTTGCTGTTTCTCAAATGTAATACAGAGTCATCTAATTAGATAATAGGTTTTTAACGAGGCAGAGTCGTTAGTCAGTTGATGTATTAACATGATAATTTTTATTTCTAAATACTATTAGTGACGTGTAATGGTGTAAAAATTATTCAACATTTTCTACTGGTCAGAAGTTGGATATATTGCTGCCACGTTTGCATGTAGTTATGATTTGGATAGTAGGTTATCTATACGAAATTCGATTGATAAGATTATATATATATAATATATGGGGGGGGGTCTAACTAAATCTTCCAAAATGTTAGACTCTTCAGACAGAGGGGTTTTATTGGCGTGGTGTCTAGGGGTTCTTTACTATTTATGTTTACTATTTAAGGGTTCAGTTTGAATATTAAGATAAAATAAATCAAACGAAGTATGAAGAGACTTCTTTAAAAAAATAAAAGAATTTATTTAGAGTTAAAAGGGAAAAATTTACAGAGGGGAATATTTACAGGCAAATGTTAATATTAAATGAATTAAAACACGGAGATTTTAAACAAACAGAAAGTTAGATTTTTTTCTGTAGGAGGATGTTAGAAGTAATAAAAAACATTATGTGACTGAAAAAATATTGCCGCGTAGCTTTACGAGCGGGAAACGCTGAGGCGTGGAAACGTCTTTATCGTACGGTAGTTAGTGGACCTCTGCCTGAATATTAATTATGTCAGCACTATGAAAGCTCGATAGATGGTGGTGTTCTGGAATGTTGTATTAATTAAAATTATCGTCTTCTGGGAAACGATCTAACATGTTACAATTCTTGCTTTGAATGACGTCTGCAATCGGTCGTTGATAAAAGAAAAAATGATAGTTAAAATGATGGCTAAATAAAATAGTTCCGTGGAATATCATTATATATATATATATATATAATAATAATTAGTGGCTCAATATTTGAGAATACACCTTACTTTTATATGATAAATCCGATTTTTAATATGAATAGCACATTCCTGAGAAGTGCAAACACACATAACAAATGGTTTAATTTAAAGTAAAAATAAATAAAAATCAAAGAAATACCTTTAAACTGAAAAATTTCAAAAGCTTTTTAAATAAACTTACGCAGATTTTTACCTCAAAAAATTGAGAATACACCAACGAAATTTTTGCAATATCTCGAAAAGAAAGAAAGTGTCAATATTTAATTACACGTCTTCTGGCTTTTAAAATGGTCTTTAAACGTCGTGTTATCGATTAGATTTTTTGGGGTATCTGTAGATATTTTACCCCGATATTCTTGCAATAATTGTTTTAAATGGATTTTGTTTCTAATTTTTTTTTTTGAATCACAATTTCGAGTGTGGTTCACAGATATTCAATGGCATTGATGTCGGGGGTATTGTGGCGGTGTGTGTGACTGCTATTTACAATGAAAAAAGACGCCACATTTCGATGTTACGTGCATTCTGTTTGGGGGTCATTATCATGCTGGAAAATGAAATTTTCATCTACATGTTTTTTTCATAATATTTATAAAATAAGAAATCGATAAGATTTTTTTGTATTTTAATTAAATGTTTAACTAAATATCAATAAAAATTTTCTTAATCTTTTCGGAGCATATTATCACGCAAAATCATTTTTACACTAATTTAAAATTTTTAAAAAAAATTAGCTTCCAAGTATACAGTTGATTGATCTTGGTACAAAAACCGATTGATTCACCTGCCAATAATATCAACTAACGTAAAAAAAAAAAAGAATTACATTTAATGTCAATACATTCATTTAAAAAACCTAAATATTGAAAATTTCTCACAATTAAAAAATTATAATAGGAATTTATTTTTAGTGGTTAATGTGCTATTATATATGTTAAGGGTTTATTCGGCCGTCTTTCTGGCGTATAAGTAGCGCGTCTTTCTCGTGTTCTGGAAGTCCGGGGTTCGAGTCTCGGTTCGGTCATGGCTGTTCTTCTGTGTGCTATCTGTGAGATGTGTGAATGTGCTCCCCTGTAAAAAGGGGTTGTGCAAGCGAATGTGGTGAGCGTATAGTTAAGTCGTGCTCTTGGCCCTCGTTGGCTCTACTTCCAAAACAAGAGACGCTCTTTTCGGCTTAAATCTGCTGCTGTATCAGCGGGGGGGCTTGTCCAATATGGCAAGTGCCGTAAGTAACAACAACAACAAGGGTTTATTGCACGATTTTTAAATGCCAATTATTGAAATGTTCTATTTTTTGTCTAACTAGAAAAAAAGTTTTTGAAAATATAATACCTAACAAAACTAAATCTTTATATAATTACTATGCATGCGAATATACATTGAGTGGACAAATTATTATAACCACACTCTCAATACAATATTGGACTATTTTTTGCCCATAATACTGGTTTGGCATGAGTTTTTATTCTGGCATGGACTTTGAGATTTTGTTTAATAGTGTGAGCAAAAGAGTTTGAGACCATATCGAATGAACTGCACTTTCCAGTTCCTTTGTTACCTGTTGGATAATGGTGTTGAAACCGTCTGCCCCAGGTCTCTTCCGATCTCATGCCACAGATTCTCAATTGTTTTGAGACTCTGGTGGTTCTACTGGCCAACTAAGTCATGTAAAGTCTCTGTCACATTCTTCGTTTCATCTACGAACCATGTCGGCTCTATGACAGGGGGCACTGTCCTGCTGGATATATCTATCCTTAGCAGGATACACCATTAGCATAACAAGATGTACTCGATTCGTGACGATATTTAAATACTCTAAGGCATTCAGATGTTGTCCCACAATAATCAAAGTAACTATGCAATGACTATATATATGGTTGAGGATGTTTTCTCTTTATTCTCATCCTGAAACCTGTGATGTGTTCCGAAAACGGATTCATCTTTTTATCTATTATTCAAATGAAATTTTCAAACGTTTGTTAACCCTTTCTCTGCCAAGCCTAAATTGTATGAGGTTATTCCCATTGCCTTTCTATTTTGAGTGTTACTGTTTATCTAAGTTTTATTATTACAAAACAAATAAATATATTTTGTCATAAGTATTTATTTACATGTATAAAAATGAAACACGAGTATACTCGTCGTTGGCAATGGGGATAACCTCATACAATTTAGGCTTGGCAGCGAATGGGTTAAATAAAGTTGAATTTTTGTAAAAATTTATTTGTAGCTTTTTCTAAGTTTTTACATTTGTATATTTATGTTTGTGGCCATAAAATTTTTGCAAGCTTGAAAAGTTGTACTTTATATTATATTGAAATTATCCCGAGAATATTCGTGCGGGCAATGGGTAACACCCTGCCAACCACGAGTATATTCGTCGTTGGCAGCGAATGGGTTAAATACTGTAATAAATATTTCTGTGCGTTTAAATGGTATAGAAATGTATCCCTAACATTAATTAATTTCATTTCAAATATAATTTTATTACGATAGCATCTATTAATAGCTAAATTGTGAGCTAAATTTTAATCAACTTTATCATCTATAGTTAAATATATTAGAAATATTTAAAAAGGGTTCATGGGTATACAGTGTAATTTTCTTCATATTGTCGGCTTCAGTTGCAGCTTCCTTATAACCATTTTCTGCAGTTCATGCAGTCATTATAATTTGCCTTTTTTACTTTCTCATATACGTACTATAGAGTAATCGCCAAAAATTGGAACTCTAGATTATGACGAATCTCCAAGTTTTAGACCAACGGAATTTTAAAAAAAGGTTTAGAAAAATGTTTATTTGTCTGCCTGTGACAAAGATAACTCAAAAACATGTAGAGATGGACGAATGAAATTTAGTGCACAGTCTTTATACTAAATTTGTAGATTTCTATCAAATATTGCGCAAAATTTGCTCAGAGAAAGTCTTGTCTTTCCGAGTGTTCGAATATAATTTTGAACGATAGCTAAAAAACGAAGAAATCTATACATATAAAATTCGATAGACAGAATTAGCATCTATAGTATAGATAATTTCTAAATTTTAAGCCAAATCGAACAAGACATTGACTATCTGTCCGGTACTTTCAGAAAAGTGATATCTTAAGGACGCAATAACTTAAATGCATCAAATTTGGTATGGGATTTTGTGACTACAATTGCAGTTCTGTATCAAATTTTTTGTTTCACTTCGTTGAGAAAAATGAATCTGAAACACAAATTCGTTTTTCGGATACCATTAATGCATATCAGGGATAAATCGCCAAATAAGTCACAAAATATTACTCAATAGATTCAGTGAAAATGCTAGATTCACGCCAAAAATAATATGTAAACTAGAGTACGCCAAGATGCAAGGCGTTCTCTGGGATAGCATCTTTATTAGAGAATATGGAAGAAAGCTTTGGGAGGACTTATCTTGTATTTTTTGTTTTTTTTTTAAGCAAAGGGAAAAAATATCTGTAAAATTCGGAAATAGTGTATCCAACCTTTACACAATAAAATCTTGATTATTCTTTTCATATCCGGAAAATTAATCAGCGTAATACAGTATTTTTGGTGAGTCAAAAGAATTTGTAGGACAGTGTATCAAAGTTGGTATTGGAGCCAGATTTTGCGATGTAATTTGTTGTAAAAGATTGTTATCGGGGGGATTTCTTTCCGTTACTTAAAGTGTTACTAAAAGGGGGGATTTTAAGAAATACTTTTAATCCCTTATCTGTATAATTTTCAGTTTGCTAATAAGATGACATTGAATAACCTGTTGGCTTATTGATTCTATTAAGTACTCACAGAATACTCATGTAATCATATATATAAGGCCATTTCTTTTTTCCAATTACAACGCCAGTGAACCACTATTTTAGATAATATCGCATAGTTCGATGCAGAAGCTTGCGCATCAGAATTAAGGTTCATAGGAGTTTCTGAAGTGATGTGATCCAATTTTAAGCTATTTTATGAAGGGAAAAATGGTATTAATATAAGAGTTTCGAATTGTTTGGGCAATAAAGATTTCAAAGAAAACAATAATATTGCAACAAAAATTGTAATTTTGCTTCCCAGCACGAAGCGAGTCATCGTAAAAAAGACCGTTTTACGATCAACCCTAATGCATGCTGAGCGGGTGGTGCGTCAGTGATCTCAGAGCTTGGCGACATACTTAACGACAATTTGGCGACAAAATGGATATTGCTGGAAACTTTGAGAATTTTAATGATCCATCTAAAAGAAACTGAAACGCGCCTAAATTGGTCCAGAAGGTTCTCGGTCCGCCTCCCAAGAGCTCTAAAAACCGGTAGTGTCAAACTGCAGTGATGAATTGAAGCTTAAAGAAGTCGTAGACAAGTAACAAGTCTTCAATAGGATGGCCGAGCTACGGCGGAGTGCCAGCATTGTGTAGATCTCAAACGAGTTCAGCGTTGTCTCGTGTGTGGAGTAGCCGGCTGTGTGGTAGTAAGTCGGCAGCCAAAGCAAGGAGACAGTGAGAACTTCAGCCGTTTGGAGAGATCGTAGAGTGAAGCTCGAGAATACCCATGGCGGCTCGACTCTGTCTCACTACTTTGTGTGTTGTGGTTGATTTCTACTTGTGGGCTATTGTTCATTTTAGAGTGCTTCTGTGTGTTCGTCTCGTCTGTAAAAATTTGTTGTCTGCATATTCGTCGACAGCTTTGTGTCAAAGAAATGCCGTTTGAGCAAGTTTTTTACTTATTTCTTTTCTTTTCAGTTATGACCATGATCGCAATAATATGAGAGTTTTGTTTGAATTATTATGATTTGTACATAACAAAACTAGCAGTCCTGCTCGGCATTTCCAGGGGCATAGCATGCAAGAAGAAAAATTCGCTTTAAACTTAAGTCTAGCCTCCAACCGATATGACATGGGCATGTTACGTAACATCAAACAAATAAAAAAAATATCTTATGGAAATTATCAAAAATAGCCACAAAATAAATTTTATAGCCCACATTCAGAAAAATTTAGACTGTTACAAGGATAAAAATATGACATGTCTGTAGACAAAACACAGACGATCATTTCGCTCCTCAGGTGATTCATTCTGTCCACGCAATTCAGTTGCAGTGAGATGTAAAGAAAGATGGTTATTTCGCTCATCAAAAGACTCTCCTTCCCTAAGTGTGGACGTTATTTCTCTGATATTTGCTAACTTTCTTTTTCATTTTCCTTATCGCACAACAAATATCGTTGTATGTTGCTTACAAATGTCGTTTTTGGCATATAATGTATTTCCTCCAAGGTTGGGCTCCCTTCTTTTGGGCATAATGAGATTTGAATCGCTGTTTAAAATCGGACGTAAACAAAGAAACGTATCGCATATACATACCTCAGCTCTTGCTACTTGCACACGTGCTGTATGAGGGTTTCGCGCATACGTGAATAAGTGCAAAGTTAAAATCGCGATTATAAAACTCCCTTTTTTATTTTGATATGCTCTACAAAATGGTACAGATATTTTGAATATCCGGTAACTATTTCTCTAGTTTTTGTGATTCAAACATACGGGTGCTTTCAGGAGACTTCTATTTATACTATGTATAGATAATATTTGCTTCTTTGTTTTGATTTCTTTTGTATATGTAAGTGAAATATTATGATACAAATCAGTAAATTTGTAATATGTCCCAATATTTTTTTGACTGACTATATGATAATATTTGCGGATATATTTTTATAATAACAAATAAACATTTTTGAGAGATCTTGTCAAATGAAGAAAAGTCAGCATTTAAAATTTAAACTCTGTTATTCGAGTTTTCGGTCGAGTAGGATCTCAATTAACTCAAATAATCAAGATTCTACTGAATTGTTTACAAGATTTAAAATTTAATATTTCTCGCTCCAAGAACAAAAAATACTGAAACATATTATTACGAAACAATCGCAACAACTTTTGTTGAATATTTGATTTTAAAAAGCCTGGGATTCAATAAAAAATGTAAATTGTTTGGGTGATATAGTTCTGATCAAACATCAAATATTTTTTTTATTTGACTCTTAAAATTTCGCATTTTTATTACAATCTATTAAACAATCAATGAAAGTTTTGTTGAGTGAAAATGTAACTAAAGAAATGAACTCCACTAATAACACAATTGTTGTACGAAAGTAATTTACTATGGGATTCATTTTCTTAAAAGCTATTATAAGCTGCATATTGATTTTCTATGAAACTTTTGGTAATAGAATAATTTATTTTGCTGCATGCCCATCTGTCAAAACTCTCAAGAAAAAAATCAATAAGAAGTTTAATGTATTTTCGTACGAGGAATGACGAGAGAGATGAAAACTCTGCTTCTGAATGTTATCCTAAGTTTCCCTCTTCTTGCAGGAAACAATTTAGCAGTAATTACTCCCTCATTAAAAGATATTACTCCATTTTATCTTAAAGTAGAATTGTAGATGCTTATTAATTTGGTTCTTCTAATAATTTAAAATTAATGAAATAGATTTATAGAGTGAACCATGAAAATGCTAAACAACTTTTGGACTATGGAAATTTTTTGTCATTTACTAATTGCAAATGAATTTGGAAATTGGTCATAGGAATATTTGTCAATATAATTCCGTAAACTCGCAGCTTCAAGCTCTGTTGAACGATATTTTTAATAAGGTTAGATGTGTTTGTTCTTATTTTGTTCTGTTGTTGTTGTTTATAATGACACTTGCCATGGGCGAGATCACTGATGTATTCAGCGATTTTAAGCCTAATCAACGTCTCTTGTTTTGTAATAGCGCCAACTAGGGCCAAGAGTACGACTTAGCTATTCACTCATCACAGTCGCTTGTACTGTCTCTTTTTACAAGGGGTAAATGCATACTCTTTACAGATAGAACATAAAAGAACAACCATGCCCGAACCGGGACGTCCAGATTAGGAGAAGACGTGCTACCTCTATACCAGGACGCAGGCCTTATTTTGCTCTGAAAATATCAATTGAAACGTTCAGATTTTAACAAGTTATTCGGTTTTACTGACGGTAGCATAATAAAGAATATATTACAGCTGAAGAAGCTATGAAACCAACATTTCGTTTTTCATGTAAGTCATTAAATGCCATGAAGAAAATTTAAATAGATATTGTATTACGGATAATGTTTACCATTATTGCTTTGCTGTTTTTGTGTGACTCCAAGCTTGTTTTCTTGTGGAATGCACAAAAAAACAATAAATCATGAAAGAATTCTCGTAGTGACGTTATTTTGTAAATTACAAAATAACTTTTTTCGTCTTTTTTAAGAATGAAGAATAATTTAAACGAAGCTTTTTCCCTCAGAAGAATTTTGTTAAGTCGATACTTCCTAAGTACCAATTAATAATAATATGAGCGCAATAAGGAAAGCTATAATTTAAAAATGGATTTGTCCCTTTCTTATTGCGAACGACAAAGAGAATTTGAATTTCTCACAAAACAAGTATGTTGTATTTTCTTTATATTCCGATTACGAAGGGAAAAAATATTTGTGAATTAAAAAAATCGCTTAATTTAAAAGAATTTAAAAAAAAACTATCAAATTCTCTAAATCAAATATAATAAACATGTGAATGTAACAAGGAAAATATATTATTCAAAAATGGGATTATTCCTTTCTTATTGAAAACGGCGAAGCAAAAATTGTGTGTCTGACAAACAAGAAAGTTGTGTTTTCTTTACATACTTATTACAGAGGGAAAAAATATTTAAGAATTTAGAATCCACCCAATTTAAAAGAATTCTACAGAACTATCGAATTTCCTATATTGAATACAATATAGGAAATAAACAATGTGATTGTAATAAGGAAAATATATTATTCAAAAACGGATTTCTTTTTTCCTTATTGAGAAAGGCAAAACAGTATTTGTATCTGGGATAAATAAAAAATGTTGTTTTTTCTTTATATTCTGATTATACAGAGAAAAAAAATTTGAGAATTTAGAATCCGATTAATTTTAAAGAATTCGAAAGAATCAATGACTTTAAAATACCAAATATATATAAGCATGTGAATGTAATAAGGAAAAAAATGTATTTGTTCCTTTCTTATTGCGAACGTTGGAAGAGAATTTGAATCTCTCACAAAAACGAGAACGTTGTGTTTTCTTTACATTCCGATTATGGAGGGAAAAAATATTTTTGTATTTAAAATCTGCTCAATTTAAAAGAATTTTAAAGAAGTATAGAATTTCCTAAATCGAATACAATAAATGTGAGAATGTAATGAGGAAAACATATTATTCTAAAATGGACTCCTTTCTTATTCAGAATAGGGGAAAAAATTTGAATATCTCACAAAACAAGAACGTTCTGTATTTGTATTCTGATTATGGAGGGAAAAAATAATTGAGAATTTAGAATCCAATTAATTTAAACTATCAAATTTACAGCTATTCGAGACTAATGAGTTTCAGCAAAACATTAATAACACCTGAAGAATTGGGCTATAATTTAAATTGACTTCTGAGATATTTTTAATGGATTTTCTTATAGCGGTAACCATGATAAAATCACTCTCAAAAAAGTTGGAACAATTAGATATCCTTATAAAATCTTTATATGTACTGGGAATTCCGGGAATGAATAAACGGAAGCATAGAAAAATCGTTGTTGTTTTGCATTGTGCGTCAATTGCTGTTATGTTCTTATTCACTTTATACAATTTTATTGTGAATATATTGTCTGAAATGTCCAATTGTGTTGACTTCCAATGTTCCAAACTGATTTGGTCGCTAATATTATTGGATTTTGCGAATCTCGCAAATTGGTTTTCTTTATACAAGAAACGACATCTTGTCCAGCAACTTTTGAAATCTTTCGATAAGCTTGAAAAATATTATGGATCTCAATTATCTAAATACCGATGTTTCGCAACTTGTATAACAATATCACTAGCGTTAATCTGTTTTATTATGCTGCAAATAATTACTATAAAGTTTTGCAAAGATGAATTTGAAACATATCATTGGTTTCGAGATTTGACTTTGGGTACAAAAATAACTGTGAATTATTCAGCCAAAGTTACAATTAACCTTATTTTCATTGTCGTTACGAGAACCTTCAGATGTGTCACACAATTGCTTCTGACTGTATTCTATATTCATTCCTCATTGGCACTGAAATGGCTACTTAAGAACTGCTTAGACCAATTAGACGCTTCCAGCAAAACAGATTCCCTGCAGAACTTCATTCGCGAATATACCATCTTGCACGAATTTGCAAATTTGGTGGAATCGGCGCTATCCCTTCAGGTATTCTGGCTGATGGCTGCTCATTTTATTGTGATGTTTACAGTATTTTCGAAAATGTTCGGTTTTTCTTATCACACTTATATATACAATTTGGAAAATTCGACATTCACCTACTTGCAAAGCGTTTCCTTCTTTGCCATTATATTTTTTGCCTCAAAAATCAGCGATAAAGATGAAGAGTTGAGGGAAAAAGTTAAAGCATTCGCTTTTCAGTTGAGTTTGACGAATACAAGCAAAGAAGACGGCAAATTCCTCATCAGATTCATCAAATCGAAGAGACCTCTGAACCTCAGTGCAATGGGAACCTTTCGGTTTACGAAAAATTTTCTTTTTACATCTCTCGGAATTTTGATTTCTTACAATTTACTTATTCTCCAGATTAACAAAATTGGATAAAATGATAAAAACATATCATATTTAACTATTTTTCAATTAGCCGGGGGCAGGCAAAAAAAATCATCAAATAATGTAGAATTCCACCAAATTTCTTTTGCGATTTTAAAGCAAAAAATCGCCAAATCATATAGAATTCAGCCAAATCTCTTATAGCGATTTTTCGCTTGCACCCGGCAAACGGAAAAGTACCAATATTCATTATGACGATATTCCAACTCATCTTGGGGGAAAAAGTCAAGTTCAAATAATTTCAAACAGGACGTTGGCGTTCTATTAGAGCCTCTTGATGATGGCTTGTTAGTTGTATTAGTTTAATGATAGAAATACCAAAAATAGCCTTGTTAGACCAGACATTACACGAGATACATAGCAGGAGTGGTACAGACGTGATACAAAGCAGGGGTGGTAAAACTGATACCGAGTTCTTTTTGGCAGTAATGAAACGGGACATGAAATAACGATTTAAGATATCCATACACTTTGAAAAGGTCTATTTTCGTCAGAAAACGACATTAAAAATTGTTTTAATGCATAGAACAGTCTTTGAGCTATCCAAAACAGGTTTACTTTTGTCTCTGCATTAATGAAAAGTCAAGATATTAATATTTTCGTAATGATCGGTAAACATTTAACAACATTAAACATTTAAACAACCAAAAGTACCGATTTAAAGGGGCAAAAACTTTTGAAAAATTTGTATACATTTAGTTTTAAATACGGAAAATTTTGTGCACGACAAAAATCAAAATACCAATAGCAGTTTCAACGGTGTTTTTGTGAAAAATTGCGCTTAAAGATGCCTTTCTTGAGCTCCGAATCCTCAGATATTTCCTAATCCTCAGATTAGGGGCATTTATGTCTGTAATGCAATTTAGCGTAGTTTTTTAACTATTAAGGAATATCCTTAAGGTTATTGGAGTTTGGTGTATCCAATTAGAAGTTTTTTAAGAATTTGCTTAAATTTATGCTATTAGATGCCAATTTTCAAAAAGTTTTAATGTTTATATAAAATATTAGGTACTTACATATTATACCACTTAACTTCATCGCCAAATTTGAAGTCGTCACCAATGAGTTGCTAAACCGCCAATTGTGGCAATTCGACAATGATGTAATCCGTTGATCTTTATCTTAATCGCCAAATTTAAATCCGTCGCCATTGAGTTACTAAACCGTTGGCGATCGTTGGCGAAGACCGTATAATACGTAAGTACTAAATATTAACAACCTTTTACTAATTTTTAATAGATTTAAACCCAGAAATATGATTGAAGTATGTATATACCATGTTTTTCCGAACGTGCTCGGATACCTTTAAAACAATGTTTGAACATTAGGTTGGAGCAATTTGACTCATAACTAAAAAATGATTTGCAAATAATTAAGCTTTTTGTGATGGATTAAACATTAAGAGAAATTTAGTGGTTCGGCTAGTTTATCCGAGGCAAGTAGAACCCCTTATATATGAGACAATATCACAATATATTTATAAACACAATCACGTCTGTCACACAATTAGATCTTCAATGGTGTCCAGAAACTTCGAGCATCGAGGATTTTATCGCTCTATGCGTGAGAGGTGACGATAAAATGTGCCTTTTTTTTCTACAGCAGTATTTTATTGTTAAAAACCTGATGGACAATGAATTCGTTAGTCTTTTAAATCAAAGGGAATCAGATGAAGGCCTTGCAGGAGGGAGTAAAAAAAATTCTGGAATTTGACAACCGAAGGAAAATTGGCACTTAGATACATGGGAAGATGTAGATGACTGACATACCGAGATGACACAATCAGGGAACTAGTTTTGAATCGTAATACAATCAATTGCCAAGGTACAACCCTTCCGGAAATAGGCACGTCTAATCACCAGTTGGGGAGGGATAGCCGACCCTACACCATTTATGTTGCCTCGAGGATCAACCCTTATGGGTTGTATGACTTTTCCGACAGCACACTTTCCGTACCGATCATAAAGCTGTCAATCAATGATCTTGTTTACATAACAGTTGTATTACTGATAAGGATCAGTTCTAGAAGAACGTTTAAACGTTATTTAAAAATGTCAAATTTGACAAAAGTTAACATGATGCTTAATGCAATTTCCAATACTTAATGGCACGTTATTTAATACAATTTCAAGCGTTTTAATACAATCTGAATACTTTCCACTTTGCTTTTTCTGAAAGTGGAATTGCTTTTCGATGAATTTAATCAAAAATAAGTAATTGAAATCAATGGCGGATGATATTGTTTTCTCATATAAATACTATATCCACTTCGAAACAATAATAATTTCTTTTAGATTTTAGATTGTAAATTCATTACTTTACATAAATATAACGATATTAATGATAGTGTTTTGATTTCATTACTTTTTATTTTATTTCTTCTTGATTAATTTCAATAAGTTCGAACTTTGAAATATATGTTATTAAAATATAGACACTTAAAAAAGTTTCTTAAATAAAGGTAAAATTAAATTAAATGAGTAATTACTTAAAGTAAAATTAAATGAGGTTAGAGGTATCGGAAAGATTTGTAAAGAATAACAAGTTTCAAAAGCAATTCTTGAAAGAAATCTTCATGAGTAGTAAGAAAAGTTTCCAAGTACAGATGTTAAGTTTCCATGTTGCATCAGTTTAACAAAAATCTGTTCCCAGAGTAGAAGCGTCATTAATGTAAACTTTTCTGTTTATCATCGTAAATTTAATTTCAATGTTATTGCATTTTTTAAAAATCTGTACTCTTATTAAGTTAAATTATTTGTTAATTAAATAACTCTATCTTTTGTATGTGAAATATTGTAAGTACGCATTGCATAAAATAAACAGTTTACTAAAACAGACATATATTAATATTTTGCAAACCGATCATTTGTATCCACGGAAATGTGGGTACTTACGTATTATACCGTCCAACCTTATCACCAAATTTGAAGTCGTCGCCAATGAGTTGCTGAACCGCCGATTATGGCAATCTGGGAATGGTGTAATCCGTAGATCTTTATCGCCAAATTTAAAATCCGTCATTAATGAGCTACTAAACCGTTGGCTAAGACGGTATAATACGTAAGTACCAAAATGTCTAGATGTTAGAAGAAAAATAAATTTGAATTCAGCTAATTGCTCAATTAATTAAACCGTAACCCAAATCTACTGATGAAAAATAAAACAGAATTTCAAAAATGATTTTTTAATTAATATATGTAATATATATTCTTCAGAAACTTTACTTTTTCTAAAGATCGTTCTTATATGCAAAATAAGTTATTAACTATCTTGATGAATGAAGTTCTGGTAATACACTTTTTATCATCATACTTTTATACTCATCTATATTTTTATTATCATGTCAGAACATGACGTTGTTATTCTTGGGATGAGGTTTTTGACATCAACAAAAATCCGTAGGTGAAAAATTGAAATTTTATCTGCACGAGCATCTCACAAAATCAGCTTTTAATAACATGATAACATCCCATTTACAAAAGCTCTGATTTTAAAAAAATAACAAACTAATGACTACAGCAAATGAAACCCAGAAAAAAGCCATTTTGAGCATTAGATTAATACGAAATGAAATAAATAGGAAAATGCGATATTATTTTTAATCAATAAATGGGAGATAAAGTTTTTTGGATCGTTTTCAATACTAAAGTGACTCATTGAATGAAACGATTAAAATGAATAAAATTGTAATTTAACTTGCACGAGCACGTGGTGTTTGGCCGTTCAAGAAATGATGTTCTGACATGATACATTGAAATGTGCATGGCAGATTTCATTTTAATCTTCTTTTTCCACTTATCTTGTAAATAACTGATTTTATAATTAATAGAAACAAAAGACATAGCATATGATGTTTATTCCGTAAATTCACATTTCTTGAATTGTCCAGAAAGAGGATTCTGTGATATGATATTGGTTATATAGCATAAAGCTTATTTTTTTAAAAAGATAGACCTTATCTCGATGGGTTTTGAATGTTGTTTCCTACCTAAGTAAGGAGACTCCTCGACACTGAATAAGGGTCATTGTCCGAATAAAACTTCAAAATGTGTAGACTCAAAGTGTGTCGTGTTACGAAAGGTTCACATATTGAACACTATTAGTACCCAACGGCGTTGCCCGTGACATAGCATCCATGACGAAAAATTAGCTTCAAACTTAAATCTAGCCTCTAGTGACAGGGGCATGTTGCGCAACACCAAACAAACATATAATATGTTTAGAAATTATCAAAAATAGCTACAAAACAATTTTCTTATAGCACACTTTCAGAAATATTTAGACTGTTACAAAGGCACAAATATGGTATATCCTTAGATCATTTCGCTTCTCATGAGATTCACTCTGTCTCCGCAATTCTGTTGCAGTGCGATTTAAAGAAAGGCGGTTGTTTCGCTCCTCAAAAGACTCTTCTTCCCTAAGTGTGGACATAATTTCTTTGACATTCTCGAACCGAATGTTTTCATTTTCAGGCGAAATGAAAACATTCCGAAATAAATTTCCGATTTTTGAGGGACAATATGAGATATGAAGTACTTTTTAAAATCAGATGTAAACAAAGAAATGTATCTCCTATCATACCACATATCTTGCTATAGGCCCATGCGCAGTCTGAGGCTTTCGCGCATGCGCAAATAAATGCAAAGTTAGGATCGCAATCATAAAACTCCTTTTTTATTTTGATATGACTTTAATGTACTAAAACTTTCCCCAATAAAGGCTCTACAAAATGGTATAAATATCTCTAATATTCGTTAACAAGTTCTCGGGTTTTTGTGATTCGAATATACGGATGCTTTCAGGAGACCATTTTATACTATGTATAGATATGTAATTGTCAAAAAAAAATAAGGATGGAATTCCTTTCTTTACTTTCATGCATCATTTATTATATTGTGTGTAATATTTTTTCAAATATGAAGTTTAACAATCAGTAGTTTATTTGTAAACTTGATGTAATATATTCTCTACTTTAAGTTATTTCTGACAGTTTTCAAGTCTGAAATCGACATTATTCTACTAATATTATTCTTTCCTATCATTTATTATTTCCATTCTCTTCCTTTATGTAAATTTGTTATTAGTCTAACGTCGCATATTTCATTGTATCATATAAGAACATCATTTCTTGAACGGCCAAGCAACACGTGCTCGTGCAAGTTAAATAACATTTTTATTCATTTTAATCGTTTCATGGAATGAGTCCCTTTAGTATTGCAAACGATCCAAAAAAAAAAAAAAAAAAACTTTGTCTCGCATTTATTGTTTAAAAAAATATATCACATTTCCTATTTATTTCATTTCATATAATCACGTGCTCGAAATGACATTTCTCTAGGTTTTATTAGCTGTAGTCATGAACTTATTTTTTTTAATCAGAACATTTGTAAATGCAATGGCAATGCGCTATTAAATGCTGATTTTTTTAGATGCTCGTTGCAAATAATTTTTTCGCCAACGGATTTTTGTTGACGCCAAAAAACCTCATCTTCAAAGCATCATGTTCTGACATGATAATAAATAGCTTTCAATTGCCCCACAGTCAGTCGCAATAACTAATGCAGCCTGAACTAAAATTCTACTGTATGAAAAATTCTGCCAGACACCAGTGATTGGCGAGGTTAGAACGAAAAATTCAGAGTCATTCTTTTGTGAAAGACATGGCGCTTCAGCAACTAACTGTCTGTTAAGAACCAAAGCTAGCCACGTCATCTTCGTGGGCGGACCCACTGCAAATCATGTAAACATCACGTGACCTGACTGTTGATGTTTGTAAATTCTCCTTTGATGTTGATGTTTGTAATTTTGAGGCTCCTATAATTCAGAATGATTCAAATAGAATTAAATATATTTTATGCTTTGTTATATTATTCCAGGAAAATTTAGAATTGGTTTGCAAGTTTTGTTTTATGTTGTTTAATAATTTTTAAAAAAATATATAACTTTAAATTAAAAAAACAAATGTCAAATCTTAAACTAAATGGTTTTTAGATGTTAGGAAAAAAAATTCTGCTTAATTTTAATTTCTTTTAATTTTAAATTTTTATCATGTGAAATACTAAAATGAACCCTCTTGAAAATATCTCGGAATGAAATTCTTTATTTCAGTTTCATATATAGAACTGCTTAGAGATAAATTAATTATAAATCTAAAAAATATATTTATTATTTTAAATTTAAATATAAATTTGATTAAAAATGTATAAATAAAATAAAATTTAAATTTGGGAAGGGGAATATAGGGTCTCCAAGACTTGTACTGCTTGAAAATCCCCAGAGGGTTTAATTTGGGTCTTTGACTGTATTAAAGGCGAATCGTTCCTAAATAACGTATCATAAAAATACTATGAAAGTCTTGGGGATCCTTTTTCCTATCTTTTTACGAACAAAATTTTATATTTTATGCATCGCCATTTTTTCCCAATAAATTTGTTGTTTTCGTTATCATTGCAATATGTATTTCCTTTTAATTTGTTGGCTGTTACTTCTCCAATTTAATAAATGTCGATATAACATAAAGCAATAAATCATTTCTCACTCTAAATTTTTTTATATAATATATGGACAACAGTGTATATATATGTAGGCATATAAATTTAAGCAAAAAAAAAAAAAAAATACTGAATTCAAAACCTTATATCAATAAAAATCTATTATACTAATATGCAGTTACAAGAATAATTTTACGATCATTAAAAAATATTAAACTATCGATATTATTTTAAAATGTATTGATGTAAAAATTGATATGCTTAAGAAGAGAGACGTAGTATTTTTTTAAGTGTCTCAAAATTTTAGTTTTAAAAACTCGAATCAAATTTAAGTCGTCCAGACTTTACCAAGGAAAAAATTAGAATTTTTTCCATAATGATTTTCAAAAACTAGTTATGTGTAAAACAGTGAGAGCTTTCTTAATAATTTATCCTTATTCGACGACTTTCAAAGTAAACATCAATCTGTTGATGAGATAGGTCATTTGTCAACACTTAAAAAAAATGAAACGTAAAAATTCTCAAAATTATAAAAGTATTGAACTTTCGTTAGTTTACTGATATTGTTGTGGAAATATTTCCATGTCAACCAACAATATTAAAAAAATTAATTAAAACCTTTGTTTTATTTATTTCTGATTTGAAAAGTACCAAGCTCATACTGCCATCTGCTGGTAAAGCTTATTTAATTTTTAAAAATTATTACCTTTCATTGACATCAAGAGATGGCAGCACAAGTTGAGTGCAATAAATCGAGTTTGAAGCCGGAATTCCTATTATCGTATTGCTCTTTAGTTGATTTTGTTCAATTCATATCAAAGTGGATAGACTGAGGAACAACTTCAATCTGTCACTATGTTGTACATCTTTACTCTTTGTTTTATAAATGCTCAAGAAACTTTGATAGCAATTTTTAGTAACTGTCTGGTTTTGGGAAAGGCTGACAGACGACCAATATTTGGAAAGATTTAATTCCAAATTTGGTGTAACTTTTCATTATAGATGCTAAATTCGTGCTTCAAAAATTTATCTAATTCTTTATATGTTGCAAATTTTGCGTTCACTTGTACTCGGATAAACAGACTTCTTCTGATTGGACTTCATTCAAAATTTAACAGAAATCTACCATTTTAAAGAAAAGACAATAGACTGAATTTCATCCATCTAGCTCAGAGCATTTTTTATTTAATGTGTTCTCAGACAGACATAATTCTAGAAATTTGTTTTTTTCGGATTCAGTAAAATTCTAGAATGAAAGGGTGTTTTTTTACGTTTGTAATAAGTTATTTTTTTTATACATGAGAAAGCGAATTATTACATTTTATCTTTTAAAGCAAATTTAAGTAAAGATAAAATAATTCTAATTGTTTTTTGATTTTTATGATTCATGTATATATTCGTTCAATTTTAAACTTTATAATCGAGTTGATCATTACTTGCCTAACAAAAAAAATCTATAATATAGTTAGGTTATTTTAGAGTATTGCAGTCATTTTGTATGCTGTAATAATATTCTGCAACCAATTTCGCGAATTTTGTACTTCAATAAAAAAAATTAAATAGCGTAAAATATGTACTTAATAAAGTGATGGTATATATGATGATAAAGATAACTTGGATGGTGAGATAACTTTGCTTTTTGATAAATTGTCTTGGATTTGATTAAACTGCTCAGGAGTATTGTTACGATTTATTCAAGTTATTTTGAGGCATTCAGAACACTGGAAAAAAAGAAGACAATTATTTTAGACCACTATAAGTATCATGAATATAATCAATCTATCATGATACTTAATTATAAATGTCTGTTACATTAATTACAAAATGTCCTGGAAAGGACAATATAGCATCCTTTTTGGCCTTCTGTTTTTTTTTTACTCCTTATCCCTTTCACATATCTAGTAAACACTTAAGTTTAAGTTCAGAAAAGCGAAGGATTTAAGAATTAACTTCAGTCAAAGTATTAAATTGAGTATTATGTTTCATTTTAATTGTGTATTTAAAATTTTTAGGGATGGTAGTTATTAACAGCAAATAATTTTTCTAAATAATTATATTATAAACAAAATATTGACTAAGGATTCAACTATTTACACCAATTCTAGATATTCAACACCATTTTATATTGACTTCGCTGGCCAGAACGAAAAGACACTTTCTCTTATAGAATATGCAAAAGAAAAGGCATTGTGATGGACAACGAATTTGACTTCGATACTTTGATACATCTTCTTATTTAATCTTTTCCCCAAATCTGAAAAATGTAATTTTTTGAAACTATATCTGTCGGTGAAAGTACGTTAATTCAAAACCGTAATAAACTATATAAGTGAAATTTGGTTTCTTGTCCGTGCAAGCATTGTCCACATAAAATTTATCTATCTTGCCTTTTTTTATGCAACTCAGCAAGATAATCTGAAAATCTGGTAGATGAAATTACTGAAATGCTAGACGAAGTCTTACTGTATTTATATTATATTCATGAGTGACATAACATCATAATTGAAAAAATCATCGACGTAAGTATTTGAAATTTGTTATGCGATTTAGTCATCTGAAATGCAGATAGGTGTCCATTTTGAACTCATATAATTAACGAAAGACACTCCAACTCACACTCTCGGGTACTATAACAGCATATTTTTTTCTTCTCATTATTCAGTTCGATTTCAGAACTCGAGACTATCGCTTTTGTGCAATTTTGTCCGAAGAAAGTTGTATGTGGTGAAAAAAATGGGCATTTTCATGAATGTTTATTACACCTTGATATTACCTTAAATAGATAAATAACATCTTTATATATATTTTCTTTATTTCTTGTCATTTTCAACTGCACTACTTTAATTTTATTTTTTATGTGCCATTGCTATGATACCCGATACCATTGACAATCGTGTTTGCTATGCACGAACAGGTAAGTGCAACATACAATCTTTTTACTACTATTAATAGTGGAGATTTTAATAATTCAATCATTGATAAGCTTTTTGTTCAATTAATAGAAGATTCATGAAGAATAAAAATACATTTTTTTTTCTATACACAATTTTATTTTCAAATTCTAATCACTACAGATGAGTCAATGACTAGTGTACACTGGTCTTCTTGATAAAAGCAATATCTTTTGTACATCAGTGCGAATGTAACATCGAAGAGAAAATAAAATGACTAAAATATCGTTAACACATAAATGTACAAAGTTCAGAGAGAAAAATCATATTTGTAGTCAGTGTTAAAATGTACAGTGATATCAACATGAGAAGATATAAAATAAACAAAATAAAATGAGTATAATTATTTTTTAAAAAATTGTGAATGGTTAATTGGTGTGATTATTTTAATCATTATTCAAAAATATTTTGATCCTATGTTTATAAAAAAATATAAATACTAACAGTATACAAATATAATTGCGACTGTTAGAAACATAAAACTTTCAAGATATATCGTATTCAAAGAGTTAATAAACAAAATTGATTAATAATAATTGATCGAAAAATATGTAGACAAGTATTAAAAATTATAAAAATTTTAAAAACAATAGTCAGTATATAATACAACATAATATATTTACAACTAAGTAGTCTTGCTTTGTTTTGATTTTTAGAAAATTCGTACAACTTGGACTTATTTAAGTAGCCATTTTGATACATAATAGATCACAAAATCAAAAAGTATTTCTTTTTATTCGCTAATGTGTCCTATCCAGCTATTTGACTAGTAAAACGTTATGCAAAAGAAATATAAAGAAGCTGTATTCTTCTCGAATAATTAAAAATTATTTATCATTTTTACTAAAATTTATTCTTAAATGAAGTAAAAATTATCCACCAGTCACTCATAATAAATTACGTAACGATTAAATTATTCTCTCAGATAATAATTACAACCCTCATTATTGACAATTAGAATTGTTCTTCGTACTGAAATTTGAAGTTCACAAATTATTTTAAGACTATCATGCCTATAAAATTAACACAATAAACAAATTATTCCAAAATATACAAAAATAATTATAATTGTACAAAATATATAGTACTGAATATTGTCTTTCACACATATGGTTTGTGGGTAAGGGCGTCACTCCAGCTATATAAATATTCGAAAGATATATTTTTTTAAATATAAATTCTTCCACATTGTAAATTTTAGATGTCGCAAATAACATTTATGCTATGTATAATAATACAGTAAATCTATTTGTAAGGAATGATTGCATTAGTGTATTTTAGAAGAAAAAATAAATAAAATCACAGATAGCAGATGTTCTTAATGGAGCGTTAAAAATAATCGTCTGCCAAATATATAAATTTCAACTACAGCTTTATACACATTGGATCAGAATATTGTCTTTGTATTTTTGTTCGTAATGCGTTTTAATATCCATGTTTATTTTTTGACTCAATGTAAAAATAATTTTTTTTGTCAAATGTAGCCAGATTTAATACCGAATTCAACTCAAATGTGAGTAAATATAGAATGTAAAACCATTATTTTTCGTTTTTTCATTTCAGTACTATATATTTTGAGTATATTGGAATAATTAAAAAGTGTATTATTGATTACAAAAAGGAAAATTATGTATTTTCTAATTGGGTTAATTATTAAATAATTAATTATTCATATACACAATATATTGCTATCTTGTTATACAATAAGGACAAAAATTCCATAAAGACTCATACAAGATACAGATTCTTTAACACAATAACACACTTTTGATTTACTCGAACACTCGACATCTATATACAGTTTGCTGTATCAAGCAGTTCATATCTTTCTGATTTTCTACACACAGTTTCTGGAACTTATAAGTTCTCTGTTTATCTCAACAGATTCAGATAGAAAGAAAAAAACTTTAATAATGAAATGCTGCGATGATAAAAAAAATTGACGCACCACAAAAGAGATTGAATAATAAATTCTTTTCCAAAAAGAAAATTTTTCATGATTATGAAATCTAGTTAATCGTATTCCAGAAATAAACAAAAAAAATTACTCAAGAAATGATTAGATTTGCATTTCGCTACTGTGCGTTTAGTTTGAAATCCAATCTTTAAACATACTTTAGTTATCATAAAGCAACAATTTTAGCTTTAGATAGATTATCAAAAACAAAATTTTTTTTAAAGACAAACCGTGCCACGGATCAAACAAATAAACGGTATTGGTATTAATTTATTTTAAATGGTGATTCATATCTGTGTTTCTAAAATCGGGTAGTTAAAATTTAATCCAAATAATTTTGATCTATGTCAAATGGCCGTAAATTTGTAATTTGATCAGCTAATAATTTTATGCGATATGATGTGAAGTATGTGTTGATCATATCAACCAGCAGGTACAAATTTATTCCTTTTATTTAATGGTAAATTATCCATCCATTTCCAAAATCATTGAGCGAAATAAAGTCAATATTCATCATTCAAACAGACTCCAAATCTTTTTCACATAAGAATATCCAACAGCAATGTCTTAAAACGTTAAATGGTGACAGTTGATCATTATTAAAAAATTAATCGCCACATCAACAAATGATCATCCAAGTTCATAAGATGCGTTATCAGACGGCAATCGTTTTATTACCATCCACTTTCACTTTGATGTACATGACGTCATCTTTTACATAATGCCTCTTCTTGAGGATATCATGTGACACAAACCTTGGAAATCCAAACCCTAAGGCATCTGGTTCTTTGCTGGGCCTTTGAAAGTTCTTCCATGTAGGATCTGGCACGAAGCTCTCAACAATATTGCAAGCCTGTTCCACTGTCGAGGTTTGGTCGTAGAGGATAAAGGTCACTGTGTGACTGAAAGGCCATAGGAGGAGGGCGTCGTGTTCTCCAGGCAGGATCTTGATGTAGATGGACAGGTGTGTGCCCTCGCCAGCACCATTGCCATTCAGGAACAAAGTGGCCATCAACTTATAGCCGTACTGGCTGGTGTAAAAAGGGGTGCTGCACAGTTCGTAGCCTTCTCTGGCTTCGGCCAATCGGCGGCTGTAGTCGGAGATTTTCCAGAGAAGAGTGCCGGAGGTATTGAGGGTCAGCCCCTGTAGTGCCGTTCGAAGAGAATTAATGTGGTGCTGCTGACGTGAGACGACGCCACAGACCAGGAGGAGGTGAGGTTTGGTTGCATCTTCAAGGTGTTGTTCTAAAGCTGATCGGGTGCCCTAAAATAATAATGAAAAAAAAAAAAAAAAAGAATAAATATTTGAATTTTTATAGGAAATATCAAAATACTAAGTAAGCAAGCAATATCGTTATTTAATTGATATTAATGCTTGAAACACGACATTATTTGCTATTTTCAATTGCTTAGATAAATTATTTTTGTTCTATTATACAAAATAATATTGTTTCATAATAACAAATAAATTTACAAATCAAGTTTTGGAGAAATAAGAAAAGGAGAAATTTTAAAATGACATACTTTTCAATCCGATACATCATATTATAATAATGTTTTAGAAGACTAGACTTGCCCGTTTTCTAATTTTTCTTAAAAATTTACTCATAGTTATAGCAATAATACCGTATACACAAAAAAATTAATAAAATGTAATTAATATTAAATATGCAGGGGTATAAGTCCATTAACTAAAATACTGAAACTTTAATTACAGTAAAAGATATTATCTGTAATAATAATTTTTGTGGAGTAAAGTAGTTTAAAAATGTAACGAAATTGGAAAAAATAAAAACTAAGGAAATAATATTGGTACCATAAATTTTTTTAAAAATTTTTTTTGAAATAGTGCAAAAATATTTATATGCATTAAAATACTTCGAAGTAAATGAAGAAAAATAGTAAAATTTTGATTAATTTTTTATTATAAAATTTAATAAAAGTTTGAAAATCCTTTTCTTATTGAATTTCGATCACAATTTGATGGCACGGTTTCAACAAGAAACGAGTCTATTGTTATGCTATTTACGATTAATATCCAAGTAACCTTTCTTTTAAAAAAAAGTGGCGCCAAAACAGCAAAAAGCAAAAGTAAACTATATTAAAAAGTTGTTCCATCGGTCACATATCGACAACATAATTTTTGCTCAAAGTAAAATTTGACAATTTTAAAATTTTTATCGTCTGCTAAATTAATGCAGTGAAAAACATGAGCACTGAATAAAATTCTAAATATTTTTGAAGCTAATTTTATTAAAGATATCAATCTTATTAAAGAAACAAGCTGATTCTCTTACACAAAGAATTATTTAATATAGCATCAATTTCCTGCAGCCTTTAAAAATCGCAATTTTACAGCAAGAATCGCAGACTGTAAACAAGAAACACAATGACAAAACTAAATTATGTTGATAAGAAAAAGATAAAATCATACAAAAATCGCTTTAAGTTCGAAGACGAAAGTTTTCAACAAAGAGTACCTGGAATCTGATCGTGAGCAATAAATAAATAAAATTTAAATTACACGAATGAAGGAAACAGCGTCAATTTGTTCTGCCATTCAGAGTTAATTAATTTTCTTATCTCAGCATTTCATTCGCTTGATATAGCTTTTTAATTCGAAAACTTCACAGTTGTAGTTAAGAGGTGACGAACCACAGAAGAAAAACTGCTTTAATTTAGTTGACAGATTTTGGCAACACAGAAATCGCACTCTGCTCCAAGTTCCGGAACATTTTGCAGTTTTAATTTTTTCTTTTTAAAGCATCATAGCGTAAAATTAACTCAAGCAGGTTTGAGAACAAAGGTGAAACAGGCGACAGATTTAATAAAGAGTGATTAGAAATCTAATATTCTTTTGTTAGAAGGACTAAAAATTTTGTGGGAAGACGTCTGTATTTTTAAGCACTTATTTCATGGAACATTTCAGAATAAAAATGAGGCATAACGAAAATTTAATTTAATCTTTGAAAATGTAAATGAGGATACTCACATTAAATACTGCTTTAAATATAATAGTTTCTCAAATTTATTATTTTTATCTGTTTAAAACAAAACAAAAACCATTGGAATCAGAATACTAAGCCTAATTCTGCATTCCAACTAAAATCCGAATGCTTTTCCGTTAAATGCTTTCAGTTATTTAAATTTTCTGTTTCTAATTTGCCTCATTTATGGTCTTGTGGTATGAAAAATGCTCACTGATAGTTTTAATTTCGGAATCCATTCAAGCATCTTCCGTGAAGAAAAACAGTGGCGTAGTCTCCCAAAACCTTTCTCGTCTACACTTTAATAAATTGTCAAGTCAGAACACTCCTTGCGAGGCAGTGATGTATAATAGACATGAAATATTTATTTTTGGCGTAAATTTAGCATTTTTACTGAATCTAGCGTGTCATATTTGGCGATTTATCCCTGGCGTGCCGTTAATAATATCCAAAAAATAGAAATTGTGTTTTTGATGCGTTTTTCTCAAGCGATTGAAACAAAAATATGACACAGAATTACATAGACAGTCATACAATCGTGTACAAAATTTGAAATATTTGAGTAATTGCGTTTTTAAGGTGTCTCATCAACTTGCTTCTGAAAGTACAGATCGACGGACGGTCAATCATGAGTTGCGTTTGTCTCAAAATTTGACAAATGTCTACACTATAGATACCGAATCTGTGTTACGAATTTTATCTATCTAGCTCTCGTCGTTTTGTAATTATATTCGAACAGCCGGACAGACGAACTTTCTCGGAACAGATTTTACTCAAAGTCCTGTAGAAAATTCAGTGTAAAAACCGTATACCAAATTTCAATCGTCTGGCTTAAAGGAGTTTTTGTGTTATTTTTGTCGCAGACAGATAGAGAGAGACAAAAGGTCATCTTCCAATAATATCGAAGTTGATTTTTTTTGTCGATTATTTTACTCTCTTCATACTACGTACTCAAGAAAGTAAAAATGCGTTTTTTTTTGTTTTTTTTTGTAGAGATGAACGGTGTATATTTTTTTTCGAAAAAGATTTTATGGAAAAGAAAAACACTCCCTTCAGTTCAAAAAAAGCTGTGAATATTAATTATAATAAATGCTTATAAAAATTATAATGAACCGCTTCAAAATATATTAACAAATGGAATCGAAGTTTTATGGCGAAAAGAAATTTCTGAATTACGTAGGCGGATCAAAGGCATTGCGTGCTAACGTAATTTTAAGAGAAGGTCACAAAATAGAACAATAGACGACGCGACAAATACGCAGGGTATAAAAAGTCATCATTATACTAGTCATATAAACTTATATATATATATATATTTCATTTTTTCATTTGATATGATTAAGGCGGTCGTTAAATCTGTTCGTGGTCGCAAAGTCCTCCATTTCGAGAGAAATACCACTGGGGGTACTGGGTCAGAGGTAATCGTTCTCTGATCCAGGTCTAAATTACGATCTGAGATGAGTGAATGAATTTGCATGAATGAAGTCCGCCCACCAAAAAGAATTGTGGCGTTTGTATAGCTAAGTCGTACCCTTGGCCCTAGATGGCGCTACTTGTAAAACAAGAGACGTATATCTCCGGCTTAAAATCTGCTGATGTATCAACGGGGCTTGTCCATGGCAAGTTCCATAAGTAACAACAACAACAAAGTACTTGCTTTTTACACTATTTTTGTGGGGTTCTATCAAAGGACAGAATGAAAAATTTTAAGACTATGTCGCATATTTACAAATTGTAATAAGATGCATATACACTCAAGTTCTTGTTGCTACCCACCAAAATTAACACTGAAATTAAAACACTATCAAAGAATTCTTGATATCAATAATACAAGGCTTTAATATCTCTTTAAAGCATGTAAAGTGGAAAGATCCGTACCTTAAACTTGCACCCCATCTCCTTGAAGGTGCAGGGGAGTGTGAGCGCCGTGCAGTGGTCACTCAGATGGACCTCCAGGTCTTCCTTGGCGATCTTCAGCACGTCACATCGGTTGGGACAAGAGACGGGCAGGCGGGGGCATTTGGCAGTGTGGATCTACCGGAAAGAGTATTTCTTTTTAAAAACAAAGTTTGTTTTATAAGCGTATCAGCAAATAAATAAATGAAAAAAAATCAAAATGAAATCTGCTATGCATATTTCAATGTATCATGTCAGAACATCATTTCTTGAACGGCCAAGCCCCACGCGCTCGTGCAAGTTGAATTACATTTTTATTCCTTTCAATCGTTTCATCGAATGAGTCAATCTGAATTTATAGCATTATTGCAATCTGAATTTATAGTATTTATAGTATTATTTCAGTATTTATTGCAAACGATCCAAAAAAATTTGAATCGCATTTATTGCATCAAAAATATCACGTTTCCTGTTTATTTCATTTCATATAATCACGTGCTCAAAAGGACAATTTTTCTAGATTTTATTGGTTGTAGTAAGTAACTTATTTTTTTTTAATCAGAGCTTGTGTCTATGCAATGGTAACGCGTTATTAAAAGCTGATTTTTTCAGATGCTCGAGCAGATAATAAAATTTTTATTTTAAGCTTGCGGATTTTTGTTGACCACAGAAAGCCTCATTCCCAAAACAATATGCTGTTCTAGCATGATAAAAAAATGCAACGCAATTTTGAAATAATGTTCAGAAAATTACGGAAAGGTATTTATTTATTGTATAATTCAGTACGGTATAGTCATTTAAGAATTATTTGGTTTGCAATGAAAAAAAAAAAAAGAATGTTACGAATCTGTAATATTGCTTTCCTGCTATATGAGTTTCTGAGTAAGAGCTATAAGACTGAGGGAATTAAAGATAATGGAGGATGAATGGATGCGTGGTTTATGACGTAAAATAAAGAACCTAGAAAATACAAGAATTTAGGCGTTAAACCTCTATTAGGATTGGCGATTTGAGATTCTCCCAGAAAATTCCATACTTTGTTAAAGCATTTATATAAATGCGAAAGAGCTAGAAGCGAGATAGTTTAGCGAATTTACTTTTTAGAATATTGAATATAGAGTGCTATCACTGTTTTCAATCTACTTATTTTTAAGTT
Source organism: Argiope argentata (assembly GCA_026289955.1). Taxonomy (NCBI): domain Eukaryota; kingdom Metazoa; phylum Arthropoda; class Arachnida; order Araneae; family Araneidae; genus Argiope; species Argiope argentata. The sequence goes on from JAOUZG010010699.1 coordinate 6,267,902, forward strand.
CCTATAAATATTATTTGTGGACACCTCGGCTGTGTTTCTCTATCCATGCTTTGAACTTTCTTAAAGAATAAAGTGTATTTTCCGTCATTTCATTTTTTTTTTCATCATGTTTCGCTAACATTATTAATAAAATTGAGGCCCATGAAATAGTTCTAACCAATATGAATATTTTCAGTCACATCAAATTTACTTACATTAATCCGGGATCATATTAAATTAATGTCTCGGGCTTAAAGCTACAAAATGGCTGTTTGAGGAGGGAGTGGAGGTTGCATATAATCGAATATGCGAACGTAATTAGTGGTATTTGTGCTCACACAGTAAGTTTATTGAAAATTAATAGTATATTGGACAGGAACACTTGACGCCTTTTAAAGGGGCAATAATAAGTTCATACTTCTTTCACTTTTTGATAAGAAAGGCATTGACTTGTATCCTTGTCTCAGTTCTTAGTATTTACTCACACTATTCCTATATATTGCTCAAATTTTCAATCGTTAGTAAAATACTTTTTATTCATCCACTCAAGTCCAAATACATTTTTTTAACTTGTAGAGGAGGACACTTGATGTTAATACAATTTTTTCAAATATTAATTCATTAATTAATCATTCAATTCCTACTATTCACACGCTTCTCTATATATTGATACGTTTTTCAGCGTAGCGGTTACGGATTGAATGGACTTAACTTGAGGACAGCACAAACAAATTTATTTACAGCTATTTACAAGTAATTACAGGTTGACTCGATAAAGTAAAACTTCAGATAAAAACAGTACAGTAGTCACTTACAACGTAAATACAAGCCTTACGCACGATAAAAACAAATTGCGAAACAGCTATGGTATAGCACAGCAAACAGTAACTCACAGCGAGCTCAATAATACAACGTTAACAGCAAACGCAAACACAGCTCACTAACCCGCTAATCCAGCGAAACACTTTTCTTCCGAGAGAGAGGAACTAACTGACTTCGGCTACTCGTCCCTTACATAGCCGAGGAAGCGCGTGCCCCGAAACTCGTGAAACTTCTCAAAACAACGCGCGCAATCCAGCGGCTACTAGACTATTCCTTTCGCCAAACTAATCAAGCTGGCGCGAGGCTCCTCGCCAAACGTCGCCATCTTTGGCGAGTTTTCGTGCCGCTCGCCTGCTTGTAACAATGTTTTGTTCAAATTTTCAATCTTTAATAAAACACATCATTCATGTACTCAAGTTCAAATTCGTTTTTTTAAACTTGTAGTGGATGGCACTCGATGTTAATACAGTTTTTTTAAACATTAATTAAAGTTTTAGCAGTTTGTAATGAAAATTTGAAATCAACAGGCAGTAACTCAATCGGTAAAATAAGAGGATTTGAGTACTTTTCACATGAAGGTGAAGAATGCGAGTACAATTCTCGCTGAAATCAATCATTTTTTTTATCAATTGTTCATATTAATTGTAATCATTTAGTAAAAAGTAACTAAAAAAAGTGTTAACCTAATTAGGAATTGACTTTATATATATATAAATAAACTTACTTCTATGAAAAATGTGAATGAACAGCTTTATAAATGCTATATTTCATATGCCAACTGTGCTTTATAAACCATGAATGAACGGGATACAGCGATTCTCAACTAGAATTATGCCTTTTTGGAAAGATTTAGAAATTAACTAAATCAATAGGGGACGGTCAAAAACTACGTACCTGCAGGGTGTCGTAGACGAATTCCTTCTGGCAGTATCGGCAGGGCACGAGCCTCTTGGTGCATTCGTGCTGCCTGTGGTTGGCCTGGTGGCGTCGTTGGATTTTGGAGCCGCATTTGTTCTCGCAGTAGATCGGCTCCAGCTGGCAGCTGCCCACGTGGTTCTGCAGAGAAAAAGAGTCTTCGTTCATTGGTCTGTCTTTGAAATATGAAGATGGTGACAATAATTCTTGCCATAGTAAAAAATCTAAATTTTAATGATGCAAAGAATTGTGTTTCATATTGTCAACGAATGGATTACTGAAATGATCAAGAAATCTAAATTTTATACAGTCATCCGGTTCTATTTGTCATATTAAGTGTTCGTGGAAAGAAATTATCATTGAACAAAAAACATCTTTTATTATTTACATTTTTAATTGCCCTTTATATACTTTTATCATGTCAGAACAATGATATTGTTTTAGGAATGAGGTTTTGTGGCGTCAACGAAAATCCATAGACGAAAAATTGAAATTTTATTATCTGCACGAGCATTTCAAGAAACAGCGTTTAATTACGCGTCGCCATTTGCATTTACAAAAGCTCTGATTAAAAATATGAGTTAATGACAACAGCAACTAAAACCTAGAAAAATATCATTTCGAGCACGTGATTATGTTAAATGAAATAAATAGGAAATGTGATTTTTTTAAACAATAAATACGAGACAAAGTTTTTTTTTTAATCTTTGGCAATACTAAAGTGACTCATTCGATGAAACCATTAAAGTGAATAAAAATATAATTTATCTCGCACGAGCACGTGGTGCTTGGCCGTTCAAGAAATGATGTTCTGACATGATACATTGAAATATGCATGACCGATTTCATTTTAATTTTTTAAAAATATTACTTTATTTTTACTTCATTATAACAAATTTTTATTTTTTCACAAGCAATAAATCTAGATTGATACGATTTTAACAGGACAAAAACGGAAACGAATGCTTTAAAAAAACGATTTTTACTCGATTTGTTAGTTAAAACGTGTTTTACCTATATTCGCGTTTTCATTGATTTTGGGTTTCTACTGTAACATATATATAATATCGTATACAAGCTATTTATAATTTTTATAAACCAAGAAGGGAGGTGCTTATTTTCAGAATGTCTTTAAGAGTAGTTTCTTTTTCTATACTTTTATTTCAAAAGGATTAAAAGAAAGTTTAAAAAAAACAATGAAATACTGAAATGTTAATAAATATTATGATCGATGCAAAATAGCAAACTCTTCAGGTAAAATCATTAGAACGTCTGCGAAGTTTCGGGAAATAATCACTCATGTCGCCACGAAACATCAAAGAAAATAAAAATAAAATTTTTTATCAAGCCCGTTTTCTCAATCGGAAAAAAACACACCTTTGCATGGTGCAAAGCGAAATAAAACCAACATTTAAAAAAAAAAGAAAAAGTCGGAGCAACCAAAATATCCTCCCCATCAGTGCGGAATATTTCCAATCCGAAAGCATCCGAAATCCGGGAAAAGAAAGAGCCAAAAATATTCCAAAAAACTAAGCAGTGATTCCTGAAGAAATATCGCCCCAGTTTATTACGGCCCTATCTCAGCCGAGCGACAAGGTTTGGGGAATGTTAAACAAACCCTCCGCCACGTCCCACTTGGAGGGAAAACTATCATGTAAAAAAGCTACTTTCGGTAAAGAAAATGATTGGAAATATATCAATTGTCCGGGCATCGCCATTTCGAAAAATCCGGCCCCTCCATCTTTGTCTTTGATGCCCGGGAAATCTATTCCGGGAATTTTTATTCGAATCCCCAAATCGTCATTTCCAGGAGGAAAAATGACGCCTTCCATCCGGGCTTTTTTTGCAAACATTTCCTTAATGCTATTTATTATCCGGCCGTCCGGCTGGCATGTAAGTAAGGTGCTTTTTCGCTGGTCGGTGAAAAATGTGACATCCGATTTCCGGCATTGATAAAAGGAACGGTTCAATTATTCAATAGGAGAGAAGAATTGTACCTCGGAAGAAAAATGCTTGTCGTACACGGACTGTTGTTCTTTTTTATTAGGGAGTATATTACATCTTATGTTTATTTTAAGAGATTTTCTTATTATGTGTTTGTATCGTGTCGGAACATGGTGTTATTTTGGGAATTGAGCGTCAACAAAAATCCGTAGGCGGAAAAATTGAAATTTTATTATCTGCATGAGCATCAGAAAAAAAAAATCAGCTGTTAATAGCGCGTTGCCATCCCATTTACAAAAGCTCTGATTTTTTTAAAAAATGAATTAATGATTAGAGCAAATAAAACATAGAAAAAAATGTCATTTTGAGCACGTGATTGTATGAAATGAAATAAAATAAATAGGAAATGCGATATTTTTTTAAACAATAAATGCGAGATAAAGTATTTTGGATCGTTTGCAGTACTAAAGTGACTCATTCAATGAATAAAATTAAATGAATAAAAAAATTAAAATGAATAAAAATATAATTTAATTTGCGCGAACACGTGGTGCTTGGCCGTTCAAGAAATGATGTTCTGATATGATACATTGAAATATGCAGAGCAGATTTCATTTTAATCTTTTTTTTCTAGAAGTCTTTATGCAAGAAATGTATTTTTTTCGTCAAAATATAATGCTTTATTTACCAAGTTTAATAATGCTCAATGGATTGTAATTGTACAATAATGCTTAGAAATCATCCATTCTAATCCCAACTGCCAAATATTGTAAAAATAATCTATCAGAAGTTGAATGAACACAAGCTAATTCAGTGAGACAATGTTTTTTTACGTATTTTTATTCGAAAGTAGTATCCATTTTTAGTATTAGGTAAAAGTATCCCTTAGTTAGTACCCATTTTTAGTATTTAAAAATCCAATTCCTCCATCTTTTGTCTTTGATGCTTTTTCAAGCTATAAGAGACTCAAGTGACATTTGTTGCATTCTCAGCTTAGTGATCAGAGGGCGACAGGCTTGAAACTCATGAAGGATTTGCCTTGCAAATGCCTTGGTGTGTATTAAATAAATCGAGGATCAAATGTCTTTCCACTGGAGTGGTGTGAGAATTTGAAGCTGGACCACTCCAGTGAGAATTTGAAGCTGGTGTGATTGCTGGACCAAACGCTGTTCTCACCATTTGATTATGGAACAAAATAACAAGATCTGACCCAAAATATACTCCGAATGCTCCAAAAGGACATGTAGAGAGAGAAAATAAGACAATTAAAATAGTTTTGAATGGCCGAGAATATGTTGTAATATTAGCAATTTCGTAGATAGACCGCATATTCAAATGGGTGAAAAATTTTATTTCCCCGCAACTTGTCACATATTGGTGCAAACCTATCAACATTTGTATTCCGTTTCATTGTAAGAGTTTCATCTTTCAGGGAATTAGAAAAGGAAATGGCAGAAGAAAAAGGGAAAAGGTAATTCAATGTATTTCCCGAAAAATTGAATCTATTTTTGCTATCCCACCAAAAATTTTCCCATTTCGGTTCCAATTCATTTAATTTTCAAAAATCCCCTTACACTTTTTGTTTGATATCATATTATTGTCTCATGTTTTGTTACTTCATTTCTTATTGAAAGGGGGAGGAGCGATATCTTATAGGCTATGAATCATTGCCCTATGCTATATGTAGGAAAATGATTACAGGATTCTGTTCCCTAGCTTCGATTTCGATGGACGTCTTAGATTCAAAGAAAAATCTGTTATTCGGTGTAATATATAGTAAAAGTCTAAATAAGTTTAAAAAAGTAACATAAAATGAGTGCTTTTAATGTAGATTTTGGGTACCCCTTTGATGGGCGACAAATTCCAGCGATGAAGCACAACTTCTGGTTTTCATAATATTTTGTTTCCATTGACGTTACTGTTGGGTTACCGATCGTAAATCGTCTTGGCGAAAATGTCAAAAATTGCCAAAAATGTCAAAGCGCGCCCAACTGTAAACTTTTACTAAAATGAATATCAAGCCCTACCCCTTCCCACCCCAATAAACCTGCATGCTCTAAACATGCCTATATATCTTATCTTTTCAAGCATACTAGTCATCACTGATATAAAAGATTCCATTCTTTCTCTCATGCATCTATTCTCCCTCCTTTTGACGAATTTCTAAGTCGCTAATATACTATTATGCTGATGCTTCAGATGCATTAAATTTGAGTATTCATTTCCTTAGATTTAGGTAACCGAAGAATTGTAGAATGCCGTTTCATTATTATGGAGTATGCCAGAATCGTTCGATCAAGATTTCCAGGTTTGCTTTTCCAATATGATTTGAAATATTTAATGAAATTATTATTACATCGAAGTAAGTATTGATATTGCATTTGACGGAGAAATACCGACAAAAAAACCACCATATTGCCACCATATTTATGACCACCATATTGGCAGGAAATGAGTTTAAAACAATATTATTCGTTAATTCTTCTTTTAAATACACCTTTTGTGGCAAAACTAATTGCCTCTTGTCTGTTTATCTTTTTTCCAGTACCGGCAAATTTACGTCTTTCAACAAGCAATCGCAGCAAACTAAGTAATACACATATTGACACTGAATTGATTTTTTAAATAATAATTGGTCGCCAAGCAATATCAGAGGAAGAAAAAATACAAATATAAAGAGAGCGAGAATTTGGCAATTCGTAAAGAAAAGTTAATCGTGAAGCTGCTAAAAGTTGGTGGCAAAATGTGAAAAACTGATACAATATTAAATACCCATTATTTTTTTCATACTATTTCTATAATTTGAAAAAAAATGACTAATTCACGTCAAATTTAAAAAAAAAACATACTATTACTTTAAATTTCTAAGAAATGTTTAACGAAAAAATTTCTTCAATCAACTAAAACGAAACAAAGAAAATAAAAATTCAAGCATTACATTTCTCGTTTTTAGATTTTTTATTCTTGATAATACATTACTTCACTCTTTTTTACATACAAGGTGGCCAGAAATAAAACACCCCTACTCTGACCTCCATGGATATCGAACTACTCAGTGTAAAGGCTCAAAATTTTGTACACATACTATTCAAAATATGGGGAAACGGATTTCACGAAAAAAAAATTAGTTCCTGAAATCACCGATAGGTGGCGCTGCACAACTGGAACTATGATTAAAAGACACAAATAATAATAAAAATTAAAATGTTTATGCGGAATGGAATGCTTCCATGCTTCCTTTTTAATTTTTCTGCCCCTTATGGAAAATAAAAATAGTAAAGAAGCTAGAACTCCCGTTGTAACTGCAATTTCATACTGTAACCAGAAAAATTTGCATAAAGCATGGTTAGAAGCCATGTTAAAAGGTGGGGAATGTCATTCTTATTAGTGATGGCTGTCACGCTGCCAGAACGCGCTTTGCTTGTGAAGTTGTTTTACGAGAATCAAGGAAATGCTCCAGCAGCACTTCGAGAGTTTCGCCGACTTAAGGATTTGCGTAAAGGACCATTGCTTCCACAAGCTCTCAGGAGAATGATCGCTCGATTCGAGGAAACTGGACATCTTGGAGTTCAGCCTGGTCGAGGACGCAAACCGGTTCGTTCAGATGTCGTTGAAGATGTTGCCACCGGTATTGTTGAACAGTCAATGGATAATGTTTTAGGCTGCAGTAGTGCACGTGCAGTGTCACGACACTTGGGTGTTCCCTATAGCACAGTGTGGAACGTACTCAGAAAAATGGTGCATTGTTTCCCGTACAAAATCCGCCCTAATCAACAATTGCTGGCCACAGACAGGGAGATGCGACTGACCTTTGCATTGACATTTCTTGCTAGAGTTGAAGTGGATGCATCGTGGCCGTGGCAGATTCTGTGGAGCGATGAGGCCCATTTCCACCTCAGTGGAACAGTGAACACCCATAACTGTCGCATATGGGACACGACAAACCCCCGTACCTTCCAAGAGATTCCACTCCACTCACCGAAAGTTACAGTCTGGTGTGGATTCACAGCCACATTCATCCTTGGACCGTTCTTTTTCGAAGAGGTTACTTCCAATGGCCTTGAGACATGTACCGTGACGGCCAACAGGTACAAAAGGATGCTCGAAACATTTGTTGTACCCCATTTGCAGCAGCGCCAATGCCTTGACACCATTACTTTTATGCAAGATGGAGCACCTCCACACATTGGACTCCCTGTGCAACAGTTTCTTCGCCAACATTTCACCACTGACAGAATAATCAGTCGCGCGTTTCCGACAACTTGGCCATCTCGTTCACCGGATCTTAATCCGTGTGATTTTTGGCTTTGGGGACACTTAAAAAACCTTGTTTATCGAGAACGTCTGATAACCTTGGCAGATTTGAAAGAGAGTATCAGTCTGCATGTGAGAAGCATCTCAGATGACCAGTTACGATCCGCAGTTGAACAAGCTGTCCACAGACTTCACATTTTACATCTTCAGGAAGGGAACCATATTGAGCAGCATTCCCTGCATCGATAACGTCCTTGTTTCATGTATGCTTGGTACTTTCAAATAAAATGTGTTTAAAACGTGTTTTTGTGTCTTTTCAGCATACGTCCAGTGGTACAGCGCCACCTATCGGTGATTTCTGGAACTAAATTTTTTTTTCGTGAAATCCGTTTCCCCATTTTTTGAATAGTATGTCCACAAATTTTCAAGCCTTTACACTGAGTAGTTCGATATCCAGGGAGGTCAGAGTAGGGGTGTTTTATTTCTGGCCACCCGGTATGTTAACTACGGGAATTCTCTCGGATGTTTCTAAATTAGAATTCTATCTATTTTTTGGGGAAAATGAGACAAGCGGACTGCAAACATATCGAAAAAGACATTTTGAAAAATAAAGCTGCAATGCTTTTTTCTTCTCTTCTAAGTGAATTTTCCACTACGTAACCAGTTCTCGCATTTTAAATTTTTTTCTCTTTTCATCGTCATTGAGGGAATACTAAGGTCACGGAGTGTGTGACTTCAAACGATGTATAATTAATTCTGGATTATTCAAGGAATCGGGATCCTCGTCGACGGTGAATAATCCAAAAAAGACCGAAAAAAAAACATTTCAACATAGAAATGCTTTGTACAATTTTTATCTATGTATACATAGTATACATAGGACTTTATTTATCTCAAACGCGTTAAATAAAGATTTCGCGTATTTGCGTGTGTACACATTGTCGCTGCTATATAATTATCAATGAATTTAAAAAATAAAAAAAAAGATTAAAATGAAATCTGCTATGCATATTTTAACACATCATGTTAGAATATCATTTCTTGAACGGACAAGCAACTCATGCTCGTGCGTGGTAGATAATATTGTTATTCTTTTTAATGGTTTCACTGAATGGGTCACTTTAGTATTGCCAACGATCCAAAAAACTTTGTCTCGCATTGATTGATTTAAAAAAATATATCGCATTTCTTATTTATTTCATTTCACATTATCATGAGCTCAAAATGACATTTTTCTAGGTTTTGTTCGCTGTAGTCACTAACTTAAAAAAAAAAAATCAGAGTTTTTGTAAATGCAATGGCAATGCGCTTTTAAAAGCTGATTTTTTGAGATGCTCGTACAGATAATAAAATTTCAATCAATAAAAATTATCTAGACAGAGCAATATAGAAACCGATACCAAGTTCGGTTTTAAAAAAGCGTGGCTAGAATTCTCGAACTGATTCACGATTCACTTTTATGAGCGCCTCGCCATCCGAGAAGTGTGGATGCTAATCATCCGGGATTTCAGGGAACCCACCGACTAATTCGAGAACATGAGATGATCATGTTCAGCAACAGAATCGAGGAGCCAGAAAGGAAGGGGGGGAGGGAATATTTTTAGTTTGAGAGGAGTTCCAAGGTCTCGCAAAACAGCTGAGCAGATGGGGAGATTCTATCAGTGGGAAAAGACCATTTACAGAAACTAATGGGAGGATGAGAGAGGATTCGAAATGATGGAGCACCGCGGGGTTGTTCCAAAAGGAATCGTTTGTAGAGAGATTTTTTTAAACATAGGATCCTGCTCGGGTTTCATAAACAGTGAACGTTTTGGAAGTATTATCCATCAATATCTAGAAAACTGGGCTTCACTCGTACGGTTTTTTGCAAAATGGTGTTTTTTAGGATAAGATATTTCGATAAGGATCACATTCTGATTTATATTCTGATCTGAATATTTTTCCAATATCACCTACATATGAACTAGTCCTTTAAACAGAAGAAAAATCATGAAAATACTTATTCCAAAGAGCATGTCATACTACAGTATCTAATTTACAGTTTATTTATAATTTTTTAATTTACACTCATTTTTACGATGGTAAAATTGGAGCCGAGAAGGCGCTATATAACATTCTCAGAATGACAGCAGGTAGAAAAAGGCTCTAACAATTAATTATATAAAAAAAGATTTAAATGAAATCTGCTCTGCATATTTTTTAATGTATCATTTCAGAACAACATTCCTTGAACGGTCAAGCACCAAGTGCTCGTGCAGGTTAAATTATATTTTTGTTCATTTTAATTGCTTCATCGAATGGGTCGCTTTAGTATCGCAAACGATAAAAAAAACACTTTATCTCGCATTGATTTTTTTTAAAAAATATCACATTTCCTATTTATATCATTTTGTATTATCATATGCTCAAAATGACATTTTTCTAAGTTTTATTTGCTGTAGTCATTAACTTATTTTTTTTAATTCAGAGCTTTTGTAAATGGGATGGCAACGCGTTATTAAAAGCTGATTTTTAAAAAAATAAGCTAAATGTGTAATTCATTTTAAAAAAACTACCCCTGGTGGCGAAATTTTTTTACTATTTTTTTTTATTCGCTCAAACAAATTCCCATCCCTTCATTATGTCCTATACAGAATTTCATAACTTTTTGAACAATAGTTTCGCTTATAGGCAACTTTAAAGAAGGGTAATTTAATTATGGGCACTGCACTTATTCTAATAATTACAAAAAATGTGAGTGTGTGTGTTTGCGTAAAATTCCGTTTTTTCGGGAAAAACGCCTACAAAGAAGAGAGCATTTCAAATGTAAACAATATTGCTTTCGTAACTATCAAATTAAAATTTTATAGACATTTTTTTAATTCTGTTATTTGAATCTTATCTGTTCGTAATTATTCTCGCTATCTAAAAAAATTGCATTTGCAGCACCAATAGAAAAAGAAAACTAAAAAAAAAAGGCTTTCTAATGTCCATAAAAAATTTTAAAAAAAATTGCTGCTAAATTGAATTTGCGAATTATTTATTACTACCATTTTTTTAAAAACAGATCAGTGCAAGCAGATTTAATTCAGTTAATTAATTCTGCTTTTAAATATATTAATCTGAGCTGCTTTAAAAATAAAGTTCTTCCTTCGTTCGAAGGAAATATCAATTAATTATTAATTCAAGGGAGTGAAATTAACTTCAATTAGCCCAATAAAATTTATTTCAGCTTTTTTTAAGAATGTTTTTTAAAACTAAATGTAGTACGCTTTTATACAAATTATTTATAATTAATTATAATTATGATTAATTAATTATAATTAATTATTATAGATAATTTTGCTGACATCATAAGTTTGATATTCAAAATATTGGGATTGATCGATTAATTCTTGAGTTCAATGCAACTTTAATAAAAGTAGCAAACATAGCATAATTTACAATTAATATTTTATGAATACTTAATGGATTTTTCTCATTATTTTATAGCTTTTGTATTTCCTCATTAATCTACCCGACTTATACGATCTTTTTTTCCATTCCCTCATAGCTTGAATCTCATTACAGACATTAATTAAATATTTTTTGAAACTTTTTTTTAAACGCACATAAAAAAAAAATGTCCTTATAGGAAATCAGCCTCTTCTGTATCTGAAGTACTTAAAAAAGACAGAAAATTGATTAATTTTGTAGCTTTTTGTAACATAGTATTCTTGGATAATGATTATTAAAATTTTATTATAAGCATTACAAAAAAGGCTTCAAATTAATAAAACGTTTGTTTTTATTTCGAAATTATCTGGGTACAAAGATAACAATATCTTTATTAATAAAGAAAAACAGATTTTTAAAAAATCGTTTTCCTAAAGATAATATAAAGTTATTTCGGGAAATTTAATGAAAGCAACGGGTTTCGATATTTAAAAATAAAATCCAATAGTTGTTTTTTTTTTAATTATCTAAGGACTAGGAATAGTATTTTAACTGGTTTATTTTTAACTGTGTACTTTGTTACTCTTATTTTTAGTGCTATAATATAATGAAGTACACCTTTTGAAATATTTAGATTTTTAACTTTTTTTTCTTTGTTTCTTTCGAAAGATTAAATAAAATCTATTAATCCTTTTTCCTTATAAAATAAACTTTTTTCTTGAAGCTTTAGCTTTTTAAAAAATGTAAAAACTAAACCTTAACATTTAAAAGCTTGATTTTCCAAATTAAAATTTTTAAAAAATATCAATGTGTTCATTGCAGTAGCCAGATAAAGGGAATAAAAAAATTACATTACATATTTTATATATTTATTTCATGGGAAAAAAAGAAGAAGATATCGATTTTTTAAGTTAAAACAATTCCTTACAAGAAAATAATTATATTGCAGTAAAAATAAGATATTCACCTACCTCAAAAGTATTTTTATTTTTCGTAAAACGAAATGTGTCAAAGATTTATTTTGTTATATATATATTTTTTAAATAAATAATTCGTTCTTAATTTTTTTAACTTTTGCTCAAAAGAACATTATGTAATGGCAGCATACAAATATCCAAATATTAAAAGCAAACCATTTGCAAAAGTGCAATTCGATTAAACAGGCTGGTATCAAATTTGAAACTCTATTATTTTTATTTGATACTTTAAGGGTTAATATGGATAGTAGTTTTTGTACAGTTAGAAAATGTAAATAATACTTATCTGGTGATAAAAAATACTATAAAAATGTTTATTATCAAGTCAGAACATGATATTGTTTTAGGAATGAGGTTTTGTGGCGTCAACAAAACCTGTAGGCGAAAAATAAAAATTTTATTATTTACACGAGCATCGCAAAAAAAATCAGCTTTTAATAACGTGATGCTATCCCATTTACAAAAGCTCTTTTCAAAAAATAATAAGTTAATGACTACAGCAAATAAGATCTAGAAAAATGTCATTTTAAGCACGTGATTATACGAAATGAAATAAATAGTAATGTGATGGGTTTTTTTAAACAATAAATGCTAGACAAAGTGTTTTTGATCTTTTGCAATACTAAAGTGACTCATTCAATGAAGCGATTAAAATGAATAAAAATATAATTTCACTTGCACGTGCACGTGGTGTTTGGCTGTTCAAGAAATGATGCTCTGACAAGATCCATTGAGATATGCACAGCAGATTTCATTTTAATCTTTTTCTACGTCAAACTTACACCAAACTAAATTTTCAGCAAGAATCTCATTTTATACTTGGAACATTTTTATAGAAAAACTGAAATTTTCTTTTATTATATTGTAACCAGAACACCATAAGAAGTCACATCTTATTCAACCAATTATAAAGAGGACAACAAAAAGAAAAATTAATATTTTTGCTATAACTATTGAGAAATGTGTCATTATGAATTGTATTGCCATTTTTACTTTCACAATTATATTGGATTTGTTACCTATGTGAACTGTTTTTATACATCTGTCTCATTTTCGTAAAAAAAATGCTTTACACTTTGGATACAATTTGCAATTATATTAGTTTTCGAAATTGAATTTACTGAAAATAAATGCAATCTAAAATCGATTCAAAGGAATCGGAGAGGAAAGAAAACTCTTTTTCCAAAATGAATACCTTGTAGCCTTCAATTAAGTACGAATGCATTTTCTAATTTTTACAATGAATAAAACTGAAGTGAAATGCGGATAAACGGATAGGATAACGACCCATTCGGCAAAAGTTTAAATTACTTTATTGTTAATCGATATGAAATTAGCAATTTCGATACGTTATCGATTAGAGGTAATGCATTTAATCTACCACAGCTGAAACTGAATTTCTCGATTTCAGATTCAGCCTAATTTACATGAGGTTTGAATGTTCAATGTTCACAGATTTTGCTATAGCGGGATATGTTAATGAGGATTTGTGTCCTATTATGATTTATGTATCATTCGTGAAGACGAAATTAAATTCTAAAGACTACAATTCTCTTTTCTTTATTGAGTATTAAATTTAAGTAAGGTTACTTCATTCTAAGAATTTTGCATATTATATGTTAATTTTGAGCAATTTTTCCTCATCTCTCAAGAAGTTTTCAATGAAAACATACAATCTGATTATATATAACCGTCTGATTATATTTTTATTGAGGGTCCTTTTACGTTCCAAAATTAATGATAAAAAAAATTTAAATACTTTTTTTTATTTTGGCAATCCTTTTTCTAGGGGTAAGGGTAATTATTTTTATACAAAAACGTTACATGCTTAATTTAGTAGTTTTTTTACGTATTAGCCAATAGTTTATTTACTAATAAGTTTAATTTACGTATAAGCCAATAGTTTATGGTTCCCCCACCCCCTTTGGGAGGGGTTGTCCGTGGAAGCAAGTGTGATATATACATATATTCACAAAAACCTGTTAGTGAAATTATTTTGCTTGTTTTGTGGGCTTTTAATACGGGTATATTTAGTTTTGTTTTGAGTCTATGTTGTTTTGTTATGTTTGATTTTAAAGTTTTTGTATTTCTGTGGTATTAATTATCTCCAAGACCTCTTTTTCTCGGATTTTTTGATTTCTTTTTGATTCCATTTAGATTTTTAAAAACTTTTTAAATTATTTTGTTTTGTTTTGTTAGTTTTGGTTTCGTTTTGTGTGATTTTAACTTTTTCTGGTATCTTTTTACTTTAAAGATGTTCTTTTATTTTTGTGATACAAATTTACTTCAAAAACCTCTTTTTCTTGGGACTTTTGGGTCACGAGCGATCGATTTTTGACTTATTGTCAGACCTCTCACAGAAAAAATCACTGGTTTGAATCCCTGCCTGAGGGTGACCCTTGAAAAAGTCTTCAGGAAGGATTCATTGTATTATTATTATTATTATTTTCTCCTTTTTGATTTCAAATTTTTGCTAATTTAGTTCATTTCATCTGTGTTCTAGTTGTAGCAGCATTGGCGCTCTCTAGATACAATGCTCTTTTAGATATTATGGTTTAGAATTATATGTTTAGGTAAATTAATATTTTTTGGAAATTGTTTTACTATGATATATTTACATATATTCAGTTAAGTTATATTAACGCCCCGTTTTAAAATAACACCAGGGCTATTTTGAAATGGACTCGTAACTTTGAACTGCGATCAGATGAGAAGGACGGCACCTGAGCTAGCACCCTACTCCCTTAATTTCCGCAGTACACGAGCGGGAGTGCGTTTTCCACTTCAGATTTAATATGATCAGACCCCCTGACACGACAGTTCTTTGGTGGAATCGGGTTTCGAACCTAAAAACTTCCAGTTCCCAAGTCGAGTCTTGACCACAACCCACATCGGCCCATAAATTTATATTCAAAATAAACTGCTTAAATTGATTTATCAATTTAAGCAGTTTATTCTTCATACTTCGTATAGTTTAGTGCCTCATCAAATCCCAATCCGCCACTATCTAGTCCTAACATTCCACCAAATAGTAAGTTTTGAACATTTTTGCGCCATGCAATTTACAAATACTACGTTTATTTATAAATATTGTTACGTTTTTAGAGTAGCGGGTTCGGATTGAATGGACTTTACTCGAGGACAGCACAAACACATTTATTTAGAGCTAATTACAGGATGACGTGATAAAGGAAAAATTCAGATAAACACAATCCAGCAGTCAACAGTCACTTACAGTGTAAATGCAAGCCTTATACACAATTAAAACAGGCTGCAAAACAGCTGTCGTATAGCACAGTAAACAATAAGTCGCAGCGAGCTCTATAACACAACGTTAACAGCAAACGTAAACACAGCTCACTAATAAAAAGCGAAAATCCGCTAGTCCAGCGAAACGCTTATCTTCCGAGAAAGGAACTATCAACTAACTTACTAACTCTCCTCATCTTACGGCAACTCGCCCCTTATATAGCCGGGCGAGCGTCACGAGAAGGAACGCGGGGCAGCCAGAACTGTCTCCGGGCTACCAGAATATTCCTGTCGCCAAGTCAACTCGGCTGGCGCAAAGCTCCTTGTGAAGCGTCGCCAATGCTTTCACCTTCGACGCGCGTTTCTCCCGCTTGTAACAATATTATCACGTTAACAAGAATATTTCTCTTTTAACAAGAACGAATTGAAAAAAAAAGTGTCGATTTTACCTCAAGCGTTTCACCGGTGAAGTCCCTAGAGCAATACTCGCATCTGGTTCTTCTCTTGGGGCATGTGTAGAGGAGGTGGTCCTCCATGACCAGTCTCGGGATCATGGCACCGCAATGGTTGGTGCATGGAATGGCATCGAACTTGCACATGTTCAGATGACCCTGTAAAAAGAAGATTTAGAAATGAAAAAAAAAAGACTTTTAATTTCATACTAAATAATAATAAGAAACAAATAATATTAAAAACATTTTTATTAAATTCATTAATAAAAAATTTCGAGTTCAAAACTTGAATAAATTATTATTATGTCAGAATATGATGTTATTTTGGGGATGAGGTTTTTGGCGTTAACAAAAATCCGTAGGTGAAAAATAATTTTTTTATTATTTGCACGAGGCATCTTAAAAAATCATCTTTAGATAAAATGAAATCTGCTACGTGTAATTTAATGCATCATGTCAGAACATCATTTCTTGAACGGCCAAGCACCACGTGCTCTTGCAAGTTAATTTGTATTTTTATTCATTTTAATGGTTTCATTGAATGAGTCCCTTTAGCACTGCAAACGATCCAAAAAAAAAAAAAAAAACTTTGTGTCGCATTGATTGTCTAAAGAAAGTATCACGTTTCCTATTTATTTCCTTTAATACAATCGCGTGCTCAAAAGGACATTTTTCTAGGTTTTATTTGCTGTAGTCATGAACTCATTTTTTTAAATCAGATACTTTGTAAATGCAATGGCAAAGCGTTCTCAAAAGATGATTTTTTTTTGAGATGCTCGCGCAGATAATAAAATTTTTATTTTTCGCCTACGGATTTTTGTTGGCGTCAAAAACCTTATTCCCAAAACAACATCAAATGTTATGTTCTGATCCTTATCGTATCATATTCTGATACGATAATAATTTAACTCGCACGAGCACGTGGTGCTTGGCCTTTCAAGAAATGATGTTCTGACATGATACATTGAAATATGCAAGGCAGATTTCGTTTTAATCTATATATCGGTATTATTAATACTAAAAATTTTAGATGTTGGTAAAAAATACTTGAAATAAATAGGAATTTAAATCTTATTTTAAAACTTTTAAGGAATACTTTTTTAATGATATTTATTGATAAAAAATAGTATTATAACGAAATTAATTATCAAAGCTGTTCGCTTTTATGGGTGACAGGCTACTTTTTTTATTTTCAAATTCATGATAGAATTTTTTAATGTTTAATACAAATTAAAAGTGCATTTTTTATGTTGCTTTTAGTTAACAATTGTATTTTACATTTTTAGGAATCAATATTTTCTACAACCTTTCATATAAAATCACAAATTAATTCAAATTACCCGATTGGTCAATTATTAGATTCTAAAAATATTGAAATTTTGTTGGTACAGATATGTTAAATTTTGGAATCCCAATACATTGGGATATAAGCAAAAAATTTCGAATATATATCACTTTTTATCGAAAGAAATTGTATACAATGCATATTTAATTATATAGTTCACTTACAATAAATGATCCATTAGAACTCGTTTTACTAGTCATTTCGAATTTAGAAAAACAAAACATGTATTTCAACAAAAAGTAACACAATGAGGGGAAAAAAATCCGCGCTTGTATATTCTCTCAGATGAAGAAAACTAAACAATTTCAAAAATACTGTGGTTGTTTTTTTTACAACGAAATCAAAACAATTGATTTACCTAATCACGACGAAGACTAATAAATTACTCACGAAACATATTTATACAATGAATTAAGTATGTAATAATAACTTTCTGCTTTACTAAAATGTTCTATATTTATCGAAATTACTAAAAAAATGATAGTGCAAAAGATTCAATTAGTTAAATAATATGATTTTTAAAATTATAATGAGTTCAAATAAATCAAGTGTAGTTTTAAAAAATTAAACTCGCACTAAATTATGTAAAACAATGGAATGCTGAAAATTGTAATACATCTTTTAGTGCATAAACCCTATTCAAACAACGGGCATGTCAAGCTTCGTATAACAAGGAAATTGTCCAGCAATCCAGACGTATTTCATTTGTTTGAAGAAGAAAAAAAAAATTTTTTTTTTAAAATAAAGCGCAAACGAAAAAAATACAATTTTAGCTTCCTTAACTACAAGTTATTATTTGTCAAGACAGAACTCTTCGACTTTAATTTAAAATATTTTTTTTCTCTGCCACACAATAAATTGGCCTTTGCATATGAGTTATTCCTTTTGTTCTAAAGAATTCTTTTTATTTTTTCCCTCTCTAATTCTTTTATGAAACAGAAACGAATTTGCATTTTAAAGAATATAATGAGATTTCTAGTCTAGCAAATCGTATCACATGCAAATAAAATAAAGTCGTCTGCTGTTTTTTTTTAATAAAGTGGGCTTTTTTTTTTAAACTTTGAGTTGGAAAAATTCAGTGTTGACATACATTGTCATTACGTGAAGTACAAGTTTTTCGTAAACATTTAAATCTGCAGTAAGCATAGTATAAGAACCACAGAACAGGTTTAATTAAAACATTTCATACTATTTTTTGCCAGTCAAATAAAACAATGAACTTTAAAAGTTTTTGTTAAAATTTGAGAAGCAAAAAACATGGCCGCAAGAAAAACTTTAAAAAAAATACAGCAGAAAAGACAATAATGTTTTCACTTTTTCGTATATAAAGAGAGAGTATAATAATCTTTAAAAAATTTGAAAAACTTGTTCGAATTCTAGAAGGCTAAATTTATTGTTGATTCACATTTTAGGCATCCCTGAATCTGAAAAAAAAATCCTTCGAAAAATAGGATTTTTTTTGGCACTAAATTTATGGATTTCAATAAAAAATTGGAAGAAATGAGTAAAAAGAATCCCTGTCTGCATGTAGAGTGAATACGATTAATCAATAAAAAGCAA
>JAOUZG010010699.1:6286912-6310839 GCA_026289955.1 Argiope argentata
ATAAATGGAATGTTATATACAGATTCGTTATCAAAATTGCAGAGATACATTAAATGTTGTAATAAATATGTAAAATGTAGTGCCATTTGTTGATCAGTATATCTACAGGTATCTGAATAAAATAATTTAGAAAAACAACGTCTTGTAATTTAGTATACACGTCCCCCTTATGACCAAAATTGTACATATGTGTAAACAGGGCCCTACTAAGCTTAGTTGGGGCCTGGGGCAAAATCTTCTTTGGGGGCCCCTATGCTTCAATATTTAAGTTATAAAAACATTCAATAAAAAAAAGCGCAAATAAAATTTCTATTCAATTTGAGGCCCCCCACAAAAGCGGGGACCCGGGGCAGCTACCCCGAATGCCCCTGCCTTAGTCAGGCCCTGTGTGTCAAATTTTGAATTTAGTTCTTGGTAATGGAGAAGTCCAAACCATATTTTCAATTTTCTTCGATATATTAAGAAGTACAAATCACAACTTACTGTATAATTGCAAGCGGTAGTAAGTTGCCTACTTTAATATTTCTTTAAATTTAGATTTGCTTCAGAAACTGCAACAAGTTCTTTATTGAGATGAAGAAATTCTAATTAATTTCCTTCTTTCCACCAGCGATTCAGTCACGTGATTTTGAAAATTTTTAATTAGAATTTAAAATAGGATGGGCAATTTAATTTCACACTTTTAAGGCCTTATCACACGGCAAAATACCGTCTACAGTTTCGTGGACTGTCTTCGATTTATAGCCTCAGGTAACCGTTCAAGCAAGACTTTCGTCAAGTGAGCTTTTTTAAACTAGCTAGAAAATGTAGGATAGTGAAGGAAATATCGTTTGCAAATGAAATTCAGCCAATCATGTGAAACTTTGACAGTGACGTAGTGTGCCAAGAATGGCGCGATAGATGCCAATTACAATCTAATTAACATAATTATAGTTTTATAGTATTAGTTGGTAAAAAGTAGTTTGATTATTTCGCCCATTTCTTCTGAGCGATAAATACACCATAACGTACACCTATGTCTTTAGGTTTACCAGACATCAAATGCTCAAGTGACGTCACTTTCGTGGTCGTTTGTCCACGAAAGTATTTTGCTGTGTGATAAGGCCTTTAGCGTGTTAATATACTTTAAGCTAATATTTTTCATTTTAATAACTTTGTGAATATATATTGTTTATAATCATTCCAGACTTACCGGAAATTACGTTTATACACAATAATACTGAATTAAAATTTTTGTTTAATTTTAATAACTAAGTGAGCGTATTGAAACATATGGGAATTGAGCAATTATTACTGATAAATTGTTAACATCGTCCTAATATTTTATCATTCATAGAATTTGTATTTTTACAAACTAATTTATTTGGCATCTAGGAAGATAGAGTAATTTAATGGACCCGCTTTCAGTCTAGATGCCTTAGGCAGAAGCCTAGTCTGCCTAGATCGCCATCGTTTTGCATGAACAGTAATTTGAAGAATCTTACAATAAAATGAAAGTTTAAATAAATACACACTATTTGAATAGTTTAACATTAAAAAAAGACAATATTCTGATAAGGCTAGTTGCCAAAAGTGGCTAGAAAATAAATAACGGAGACATCTTATGATTTTCAAAGAACTAAACCGAAAGAAAAAAAAATTGATATAAATCGAAAATAACACACGCATAAAAGGTATTTAATTTCTGAAATAGAGCAAAAAAATTAAATCTTTTTTTAAAAAAACCAATGCATTCTTTTTTTTTTTTTTTTTTTTTTTTTTTTTTGCAAATCAGAAGAAGCAATGAATTCCAGGAAAAAATATATTAGCTTCAATAGTATTAAATACAAAAAGAATGCAAAAGAAGAAGAAAAACACCCCATGCAAATAAAAATTCTCCCTTTACTGCAAATTCTTCATCAAAAAAAGTAAATAGACGACAAGAAAATGCTACTAAGCTGCTGTTCTGAAAAAGATAGTATCTTAATATTTTCTGCAACCTGTACCGCCAATCCATTTGATAGCCCCCTCCCCTTTCTCAAATAAAACGTCTTCGCTCTTTCTGGATCGCTATTAAACTCCCAGCATCCGCATAGAACAAATTCGCCATTTTTCGAAACCGAAAGCAAAGCTCTTTTTTTCTTTTTTTTATCAAAGCGGATCATTTACTTAATACCTACTGCAACAGATGAAAACTGCAAGATGCCACAATCCGCAAAAACTTAAGGAGGGGGGAAGTGACGTTAAGGGAGGAGATGTAATCTCTGTATGCAGTATCTCTAGATGCTATCTTACTGAATGGAAATAAGAAGAGGAACTTTTCCGTTTTTATTTAAACCGGCACTTAAATGGCGTGTTCGAAATAAATTTGCTATCGTTTTCATTACTAAAGACGGATTCTTTCTCGGCGCACGGCACTTTCTCATGGCTTATGGGTTCTTTGATATTGTTATTTCGGTTATTTTGTATTAGAGCTATATACATGAATTATCTTTTCAATTTCACTGAGAGTAGTTTTGATGCCTATATATTTTCTCTTTCATTAAGAAGAGGGAAATAAAGGGGAGGGGATGCGGGTTTCCTTCCATTTTACCCCCCCCTGGATGCACACATTTTCTAGAATAAAATATCGAAATGCTCATTTAAAACGGTGCAATTGGTCTTTCTGTTTATTTATGAGTCAAAATTGCAAGATGTGCCTCATCAAATGTATATAGAGAGTTTCCATTCTAACAATGTGTCTCAATAGCTGTTTTCTAAACCTAAAAAGACAATGTTTCCATTTTTTTTCTCATTAAGATACTTTAAATGGTGCAAAGAATTTTATTTTACTTTGTGGGAGCAGTACATATTCTGCTGAGGAAATTGCGAATTATTCTTACATACTTCCCTGGGTCTATCTCTACTATTAATATAAAGGTGTGTGGTTACTATTAATATAAAGGTACTATTAATAAAAGGTAATATATTAAGCAAACAGCTAATTACAGAAGGCGTTTGATAATATATTAATTTAATAAATGCAAAAATAATGTTGTCCGCATTTTATATTCTTATGTACTGTTCTTTAAAAAATCAGTATTTCAACAATCGTTACACTATCTTTACCATTTTCACTTATAACGTAGTTCGGTGTGTGGGTGTGTGCGCGTTGGCATTATACAGACCAGCACTATCAAACTTAGCATATATATGCTTTGGAAAATGGAAATTTTTTCATCTCGGAGCGATTAAACTGAAAACTCTAATTAGGGTTTTAATTCATTGAAAAATAATCCAAAGGTGCGATAACATCCGAAAGAATTATTGCACTGAAATTATTTTTATACCATTTCAAGATTTTTAAACCTGCCTTTTTAATGAAATCAATGTAAAAATCATGCACATTTTTTCTAGATTTTTTTCCCTTGTTTATAATATACTATTATAAATGTGAAAGTTTGGATGGATGGATGGATGCCGTTAATCAATCACGACAGAACGAAATTGGATGAAATTTAGCGCAGAGATAGATTATAATTTAGAATACGACATAAGTTACGACATTAAGTTATACATAACATAGTTACGTAGCGACATACATATTTAGTTAACATTAGCGATTTAAGATATAGTCTGGAATAGAACATAGGCCGATATTTATTCCGGTTAATTGAGCAGTTAATTTTTTATTAATAAAAAACTAACTTTCCCGCCAAAAATCTTCATTTCCCTACCTCCAAATGAGTAAGGCTTAACATGTTTTCGACAGGTTATTTCAAACGATTCTGTTTAATTTCTTGGTGTTTGATGCATTTAAAACTAAACATTGTTAATTAATCAAACTTTCGGATTTAATTTGAAGTACTTTTGAATTAAAATAAAACAAAATAAAGGATATTAAAAAATCCTAATCTGTATTGCGTTGCCCCAATTGGTGTTGAATTGGCATGCGCAATGTGTTCTTGACTTGATTTTGTTTTAGCCAGCAAAACGATTTCGAATAATTGGTTTGCTGTTTTGATTTATTTCAAGCATACACCGTAAATAAATTGTTTTTAGGTTAGTTGTGTGGGCTACGCTTTGATATAGAACCATTTGGGGCTTTGATGAAATAAACCGCAAAAATATTACGGTACAAATTGAATTTTACACTGTTTCAAAATTTAAAAAGAATTATTTTTTAATGATACTAACTTAATAAATATGGGAATTGTTTGCTGAATTTTGACAATTTTTTTTCTTTAAAAAAGTTTCGTTGGCATAATTTTTAATAATAGAATGTATATTCAGTCTTAGATTCATTCCGTTTTCAGCGTTCCATCAAACATTTAATCTCGCGATTGTCTTTCGTTGTTGCAAATAAGCAAAAAGGATTATGTTTAAAATCAATCAGTGGTATCCCCCTCCCTTCTACGTATAATACGTAGGAGGGGGGGATACCACGAATTTAGAAGATAAATGAAACCGAACAGTACATTTTTAATAATCATTGGTTTCTTTGAACTGGTCTCCAATTAGAATGGTCATGTGCATAACGAAGAGAGCATGTGTCAGACTTTTAAATCAAGGCAGCTTTAATATCCATCGAAATGTAGTGCTTGAAAATAATTTTTCAACAGAATTATGGACATGAAACCATTTAAATGAAATTAAGCACAACGTATATTCTCAACGAATCAATTGGTCGACGAAGACTGTTAGCTATTAATATTTACTAAAGCATTTTTGATACGTTAATATTTTAAGGGGGAAAATAAGTAGCGAAACTGAAAAAAAGAGTCTTTCTAGTACCTGAAGCTTTCGAAGTTCGTCGGACCACTTGCAACCCTCTTTATAATGGATGCAGTACACCACGGAACCCATGATGGCCACTTCTGCATCTGGATCCGGGTAGATCTGAAAATGATATTGATAAAAAAAGTCCATCAAAATAGGTCTTTTTAATTATAATAAATGAAAAATCATATGTAAGTTAAACAATAAAAATTCAAACTTTTAAACAGTTTTCTCGCAAATTTTTCGAAATACGAAGAAATGTTTCTTAAGTCAAACTCTTTATTTCGTTACCTAGGTAATTTATTAATTAAAATCTCTACATCCTTATATGAAAAACATTATTTCATCTTGAATGTTATTAATAATCTTTGATGAAATTTTAAATAATTTTTTCTAATTTGTCTTCGATTTACTACATACAATGGTGAATTTAATTTTTTTATTGTTCATTAAAAATATTAATTATTTACGAAAAAACCCCTACTTTTAATTAGTGAGAATTTGCATTCCGTATATTTTTAGCATTACATATTTTCTCGCAGGTAAAATTTACTGTCTGTAGCTGTAATTTTTGTTTTGTTATAAACATTTCAAGTTTTGCTCATCAATATTGATGCGATATCTAGTGCAAGGGCACATGAAGTTCACAAGAGGCGGAGGTAACCTTTAATAACAACTACATGCCCTACTAAACATAAAGCAGCCGAATATAAATAAATTTGCTATAAAAATTATAACTTTTATAAATAATCAAAACTTATTTAAGGGAAGTCAATTTCCAGCAATATTCATTAACTTGCATTTTCAGCATCAATAACCGATGCCATGATTAAAAATAATTACTATATGGTTAAACGTGTAATGCGATAAAATATTTATAATGAGTGGCGATTAAATGCACATTTTTCCCTAAGAAATTACCAATACGAAAGCAAGAGACAAAATAAAAAATAATTATTCCTCAAAACAAAAAATAATTAAAAATTATTATTATTATAGATAATTAAGTAACAGCATTTTTGAAATTTTTTTAATTTTCTTCAACTGAGAGAATTCAGAAGCACGGAAAGTAAGAGGAACCTCGGTTTTTTTCCCCTCATTGTGTTAATTTTTGTTGAAATACATATTTAGTTTTCCTAAATTCTAAATGACTCTAGCAAAACGAGTTCGAATTTAAAATTTTTAAATTTTAAAAGAATGCAGCGAGGAAAAAAAAAACATGAATACAAGAATAGATAAACAGAACGATAGTTTTAAACGAATACTTAAATGAATAATGTGGGATTCAATCTAAAAGTGAATTTTATAAGTACCTGAAAACAAATTCATTTAATGGACAAAATATACCAATATCGTACAAATTTAAAAAATTATTTTGAAGATTTAATAAGAACACCAAATGAAGCAACAATAAGAAATTTAAAGAAATAAATCTATAAAAGACTGTACAGAAAAAAAAATGTGATATTCTAGAATCATGTGTAAGATTTTTTCTAAATTCTTTGTCAAAAAAAAATGTGTAAAATCACAAACTAGCTAGCTTCAAATGTAACTACTCAGAGCCAAGATTAATAACAATAAAATACGGAACTTATGTCGCAATTCTTACTTCAAAATAAAGCAATCAATTGTATGACTTTTCCATCATTCTTCCTATCACCACCTCATTAATTTCGATATTATCGCTCTACTAGTGCGGAAAAAATTGGATATCGCATACAACACAGTATTGTTCGAAAAGCGAGCTTTTCTTTTTATGTACAAATGGCAAATATTCCAATGAAAAAACCAATTAATTCACGGTTGACAGGAAAGATTAGACAACAAAAATATATGACCTCGTAACACACAAAAAACAATTAATTAAATTGCTCTAAGAATGCAGCGGTTAATATCTCTACTTTCCTAATCTAATTAATTAGAAAAATCTGCAACACCAGCACGATGCGTTGATCTTAAAAAAATGGCAAACAAACCACTCAACTCAACTTCTAGAATTTTCCTATAAATTAATTAAATACCGTTTCGGTTGATGAAATTTTAAATTTTCATAATAAAATGTTGTGTCTTATACGAACGAAATAAATAAATAGATACAGAAGAACGATTTTAACTTTCCAGGCATACATATGGAATCAAAAAGTGAGTTTATTTGTTTTTATGCAAACGATTTTGGAATTTTTCATGTTTATAAATACATGTTTTTTAAAATTATTATTTATACGAATTTTTCAACTGCAATACCAAACGATTTCAATTTATGCTTTTAAAGTTCATTAAAAATAGGCTAAAGTAATTATTTTTCTATTTATTTAAGAAATTTACGAAAAAATTCAATAATTATCTTTTGATATTCTACTGTTTTCATTGAAGGTATTAATTAATCTCGATATTTATGTTGTATGTTTCGAACTATTTTCTTCCCTTCGTTAAAAATATTATTTTTAATTAACTATCACAAAATTACTCATAAATGCTGGTTGATATTTTTTTTTCAGTTTTCAAAATTTTTAAAGATTTATGATTAAAAAATTATGCTCAGTTCTATAAATGAAAAATTCTAGGTAGCAATTTTTTTTTCTTTTCCGAGACTTGTTTTGTTTTTATTCAAAAGCTGCAGCATGTTCTGTGTGCACACGAAAATAAACTCCTTACGGTCACATACAAAGAACCATTTCCGTAAGAATCTGAATTACGAACATTGCCCCTCAATAATAAATGCCAAAATAGAAAGAGATGCTTTGAACTTGACGCTGAAACTAATGCTGGAGCAAATCATATTTCACGCCAAGTTCTTCGTGCCATTTTGCTTATTTCCCTAGAGAAATACAATCTTTTTCTTTTGAAAAATGTAACTTCTGCATTGTGCTATATTAATAAACTTTGCGGGGTCTCTTGTTTTTGCTTTTTTCCCCCTCAGCTTCTACAAAATTGCTTTAAATGTAGGAAACACTAAAATTCCTTTCTTTCTATAATAAGCTATTTCTAATAAAGAAATTTGAGATTAAACATTATCAGTTTTTCTTAATTAGCATAATTTGGAGTACAGTTTATTCCATGCTGAATTGATAACAACATCGCTTAGCGAAGGAGGTAAGCTTCGTTATTTAAATTTTCAAAATAATTTATAAGATGAAATGTTTTATGATACTTTTTTTAAATTATTACTAGCTTTTACCCATGACTTCGTAAGCACGGAAAATCCGAAAACTAACCTAAAAACAATTTATTTACAGTG
This sequence comes from Argiope argentata, assembly GCA_026289955.1. Lineage (NCBI taxonomy): Eukaryota > Metazoa > Arthropoda > Arachnida > Araneae > Araneidae > Argiope > Argiope argentata. Next base: position 6,294,888 of record JAOUZG010010699.1, read on the forward strand.
TGTACCTGAAATAAAACAAAACCGCAAATCAAGTCCTCATTTCTTTAATTATAGTCAAGTCTATTTTATTTATCGATCGAGACTGAGATAACTACAACAGTATTTTACATATATTTTTTAAAACTTTTATTAAAATGAAAACAGGGTTGTCAGCAATCACAACATATTACACATGCGTGAATTTTCTACGCCAATTGGGGTAACGCGATATAGATTAGAAATTTTTAATTTCCTTTATTTTATCTTTTAATTTTAATTCAAAATTACTTTAGAATGAATCCTAAAAATCGATACATTAAAAATTTTTAGTTTTAAATGCATCAAAAACTAAGAAAATAAACAGGATAGTTTGAAATAATCGGTCGAAAACATGTCAAACTTAACTTCATTAGCGTAGGGAAAAACAAACTGAAGGAATGAAGATTTTGGGGGAGAAAGTAAGAAAACTGTCGTTTTTACTATTTCCCTCGCTATTTTTCCGTTTTATCTCTCTATAAGAACCTTCTTTGTGTCTTAAGGAAAATATTTTTTTAAAAAAATGCCGAATTCGTCTAGCCATTCTCGAGTTTTGTACTATGCAACACATTTGGCGATTCATTTTTATTTATATATATTAAATATAAATAAAAATGAATCGCCAAATATTATATTATTTATATAGATAAATTTTATCGTATCATTCTAAATATTAACACAGAAATACATGAAAAAAATTATAAATTGTTCATTTTTTAATAAATAAAAGATGATTACTAATTAAAATATTACTTTTAATAAAGGACTTCTAAAAATCCTTATATAGATATCAAATGTCGAAGGATTAGCGGATATTTATTATCTTAAAAGGCTGATATTTATTGTACAAAATGTTGCAAGACTATATAGAAAATTAAAGCATATACGGTAGACATTACAAAATTTATTTAAAAATCTGAGCAATAGCTATATAGGATCAGCCAAAATCAATGGCAACTATATGCCGAGACTTATTTTAATTCTTTTCATTTTTGAAAGCGGCAGATTACTAGAAAGGTCGGATTGATGAAATGGTGCATTATACGGAAATCGTTATACTTAGATCTAGCCGTTTTTGACGACTAGTTTTTCATCTGAATGCTCACTTTTATTAGCATCGCATATTAAGAAAACGTGACAAAAGATCTAGGGATAGAATTATTAATATTGATGAGACGAATTTCTTACAAAGAACTGATCTCATGAGATTTATCAAGTAAAGAATAATTATTTTTAAATTCTTAATTACGAGATTTTTCCGATAGTTTTATTTTTAACAGTTTCCTCCACATTATCTACTGTTCTTAATTAAACCCTAACCCTAATTACAAGACTCCACAGTCAAATGGAATAATAAAGGGGAGAAAAAAATACATTTTAAAAAAAAATTGTATTTAAAACTTACAGAACGTATCATGCACTTTTTCTTCTGTAAAATTAAAAATTAAATAAGCATTACTTCCTTAATGAATATCATATTAACATGATTAATTTATACTAGCATCTTGCTTTGAAACTACACACAGATTATTTTGGAGCAGAGTTAGTAATTTTGAACCGAAGACAAGAACGACATTTGAGTAGGTACTTTTTTTCTCTAAATTTCCGCACCACAACAGTAGGGGAATTTCTGATTCTCGACAGATTTTATGGCTCAAGACTAAATGGTAGACCCTCCGGATCTCAACACGAGCTCCACAACGGAAGAAGGAATTCATTTCAATATTTTCGTACCATTCTAAAGTTAAATTTTTTTTTTCATTTTTGCATCAAAAAGTAAGAGTGGCAGTTCCATGTGAGTATAGACTTCAATGCCTTCGTGCCCTTCTAAAGTTAAAATATTATCATTTTTGCATCAAAAAGTAAGAGAGCCAGTCCCATGTGGGTATAGACTTCAATGCCTTCGTGTCATTCTAAAGTTAAAAAGTTTCCATTTTTGCATCAAAAAGTAAGAGGGGCAATCCCATTTGAGTACAGATTTCATTGCCTTCATGTCATTGTAAAGTTTAAAAGTTTGCTTCTTTTATCATAAATTAATGAAGGTAGTTTAGTTAGCTCCGTGTAATCATAAATTAACTTTAATGCCTTATTTAAAATTCCTTTAAAACTTAAGAATTTTTTAATCATATATCATGCATAAGTAGAAATGGCAAGATTTTTGAATCCCCTCCACCGTATTTCAGTGGATTTGAATTTGGTCAATGTATATAAGCATCAAATTTACGAATAGCACGGGAGCTATTTGGGAAAAGGCCTCGTAATTATGAATTGTGACAAATGACGAGGGCGGCAGTTGAGCCGGAAATACCCTTCTCCGAATTTCCATAACACATCAATTGGAAAATATTTGCTCTTCTGCATTTGATGGAATCAAGCTCTGGTGGAATCAAACTTGGATTTTGAATCTATGACTTTTAAGCCTATATTTTACCATTGGTCACTACCATCTAAAATATCGTCTTTAAAGGAAAGTAAAAGCTTAGAAAATCAGAAGCTTTCAAGAACTTCCTGGCTAAAGAAAGAGAAAAGAGAAACATAAGAAAAATAAATGTCAAATTCAGTTAACTCGTTTTATGAAGACATATGAAATCATAACTATAATCCTCTGTCCACAGAAAGGGGGAAAGAAAAGAAAAGAAAAGAAAAGAAAGAAAGAAAGTGTTGGGATTCTCCACCAATGGGTGACATCCATTTATTCTTTCTACGAATCTGCGGAAGAAACTCTCCCAAAAAGTTCTTAGAGGGAGAACAAAGTAGAAAAAGAAAAAAAAAAAGAAGCGAACGAAAGAAAAAGAACATTCCCAATGCAGAGAGAAGAAGTATAACAAAGTAGAAACTGAGCGAAGAAGGGGAGATAGAAGAGGTTTTAATTGAATCGGGCCTGTCCTCCTCTTCGCGAAGGGGCCTCTGCTCTGTAATCAAGAACCCTTCTGCCCAACAAAAGGCGATTCAGAAGTTCTCGTTTGAGTTGTTCTTCAGACAGAACATACCTCTCCCCCTCCCCCCTTGCAAACGATCAGGAAAAAAGATGGCGCAAAAAAAGAAAAAAAAAAAGATTCTTTTATCCCAATTTCTCACTTAAAAGAGGACAATTCCTCGCTTCTCTTTTTGACGGATTCGAAATTAAGCCCTTCACTTCGTTCCGAAAAGTGGACTATTGACGGCGGCGGATGTCAAGCGTTCGCTAAGAGACGACTCGCTGTGAGAATTGGATGACTTTTTGATGATAATTACAGCCAGCAGTAAGTAACTGATGTTGTTACGAACATGAACAATTTAGTAGTCGTAAAATTAAAAAGCAACAACATTATTAACGAATTTAAGTCCGCATTTTATTACTTCATTTGTGTTAAAGGCGTTGCTTTTGTTCGTTCCTTTTAGAAGTGCAGAATCTCGATTTTCGAGTTCTATCAAATTATGTCTTTGTTAACAGATATCAAAAGAGCGGAAGCCAAAAAATCAAATTATTTGTCTTATTTCTAATTTCCTCATTTATGACGACAAAGTGTCCTTTTTGTACTCGTCAAGAAATTTGAACTCCAAATTTCGTTCTAATCTCCACGTTCCTGATCTCTTTGAGTCTGACAAACGGACTTTGGAATTCGGCCGGGCCACGTGCTCCCCCTTTTGACCCCTCTTGTGGTTTCTCGAGGTGCTTTGACGTCTGTGGACGCGTCCGAAGTTTTCAAGAAAATTGTCGGTAAAGTGTCCAGGCATCAAAGGACCGCAAGTCCCCAAGAAACCGCAAGAGGGGTAATACGGAGGAACGCATGGCCCGTCGGAGATTCGACGCGTCGTGTAACTGCCCCTATATGTACTGGCCAACGATAGTTCAGTTTTTAGATACTTAATCACATATAAATGATACACAAACTCTTGGACTGTATCACCATCGCCTTATTCTCAACACTCACTCACGACTCTCCGAACACACACTCACTCCGATCGTTACAAAAATACTCACCAGATGGCGTTGGCGTCAGAACAATATAAGTTGATACGATAATAACATAACAAAAATGGTTTGAATAAAATTTTCTACATAAATTTAATATCTAAAATGCTGATATATATTAAATTTAAAACCAAATTCATCAAGAGGTTGATCGCCAATCCTTCTATGCTTTCACATGCATAGAAATATGATAACTCAAAAACGCATTTGTCATTTCGTAAGTACTGTTCACCAATGTCATACTGTTAATAATACGTATTAATTTTAGAGTATACGAAAAAGTTTGGAGAGGAAATCACACCCAGTGGTTTATAAATTTTGACGAATCAAAAAACTATGTCGTTGTTAATAAAGCCGATTTTCAAAATTCTTAGACTTACTTGTGTCATTGATTTTTATTGAGTTTTTTTTTAGTTATATTAACGTCCCATTTTAAAGCAACGGTAAATCTAATTAAGGACAGACCTCGTAGTTTTGAGCTGCGGCCAGATGACGAGGACGGCACCTGAGCTGACACCTTACTCTCCATACCACTAGCGGGAGGAAGTTGACCTGGACGGAATCATCGTACATTAGACCCACTTACACGACGGTTCTTTGATGGAATCGAGTCAAGAACTTGAAACCCTCTGTTTCCGAAACTGAGATCTTACCACCAGGCTCTAGGCAGCCTACCCTTATGATGAGGTGATAAACGAAGGATATTATATTACCAGTAGGCACCAAACGACAACGGATCCCAATTCGTAAGGCAGATTTAAGCGTGAATGCAGTCTAACTGGATCTTATCTTGAAATTAAAGATATTGATACCTCTAGAGAAAAACATTGCAGAAAAAATGACATCAACGATCGCAAATTTCTAGTTACCGTGTGAGAACATTATTACTTATAAGTCATTACTTGTCTTATTTCATTTAAGTCATCAACCAGTTTAAATCGGTTTGAAATAATCACGAGATTCCCTCTCTGTGTGTATGTGTGTGTGAGAGAGAGAATTTTTTAAGCTTCCATTTTCAATTTTTCTAGCTGGCAAACAAAGTTTTGGACCTCCACCAATTATAAGATGGGGGGACCTTTTTCTTTATCTCAAATGCATGCATAATTTTCGTGATTGCTTCAACCCGGTTTAAGCCGCTTAATGACTTAAATTAATTAAGATAATTCTAAGAATTCAGAGAATGAAGGCTTTGGAAATCGAGTAATAATTTTAGTAGGCGCCAACTTAGAAATCGCCAAATTCGACAACCTTCTGTATTATTTTCTAATAACCCTACAAACGAAAAATGGACGCTTCAAAGGCGATAAATCGACAATTTGTTGCCTACGTGTTTTGAAGCTTCAAAAACCTTAAACAAAAGTAACATCAAGTTCTGACATAATAATTTTCTTTGGTTTGATTCATGTAAATTTATTTTATTTCTAAAAAAACTCTTAATTGTAAAATAACGATCACATAGTGCCCAGAAAAAAATCTATTTAAAATCGTCATATCATGCGCGTGTATAAAGCAAATAAAAAATTGAAATCCCAAAGCTCTATTGCAAAATAAAAATAAAGATATTTCTTATTTAAAGTAATAAAATGTAGTTAATTTTAATGAACTAATTAAGGCTACGTAAATTTTAATAAAATAAAAAGTGAACAAAAATAAAATTGTCATCCCTGAAAATTAACTCTTTTAAATTTTACAAGTGTAACAGAGTCTTGAAAAAAAAGTCGGGCATCATTAAATAAAAAATTGTGCTAAGCAGAAAAAAATAAGAAATAAAATATGTTTAAATTAACATTAAAATAAATACATTTATACAAAAATTGCTCGAGATATTAAATGTATTGTAAAATTATTACATAAAAAAAGTAATCGATCTCAAGAATGATAAAATTCAGTTCCAAAACGCTGATTTCCGCGGAAATGAAGTTAAGTGTGATTTTAAAGCGGTATAAAAATAAATTTTATGCAATATTATTCCTTGAAGTTATTGCAGAGACACATTAAATTTTATTAAAAAAATTTAATAAAAATAGAATAAATTTTTTAAGCATATTTCTCTGAATGGGCACCTATTACCTAAGAAATAATTAAATTCTAAATTCGATGTTTCAAGATTCTATTCTCCCTATAAGGCAATGTACACAATTTTTTTTTCATGCATGCCGCATCATGCATGAATTTATCAACTTTCATGCAGTGTACAGATATTATCATAGTCAAAACAAATTCAACATGAAATATACTCCTTTCTTAATTTATGAAGTAACAGATTTTGCATTGTATTATATTCAGATAATCAAATTATATAACGCAGTTAGAATCACTTAAAATCATATTTAAGGACGTTAAGTCTTGAGCCAAGAATTATAACCTGCATACAATACAATTTGCTTTCATCCAACAGATACATCTGATCTCATTAGTTGAGTGTTTCAGTCTCAGTCGATTAACGTCCAGTTTTGAAGGAACGCAGCCCGTTTTGGTGGGACAAATGAATGGATACATCACATACGACGGAACACGAAACGTAGCGGTTATTCGTTATGTCAGATGTTTCCTATCCATGCCCAAAGCATCATGATTCAGATTGTCGGTAGATTGGCATTGATTTCTACGACCGTTATTTGCAATCCTTGCATAAATCAGATAGACTTGTACAGGAACTGAATCCACTTTTAAAAGAGCAGTTAGTTATGTTTGCTTTTATTTAGAGATTATGAAACTGTTTACAATGCTGAGCATATTGCGGATTTTAATTAATTAATTATTTTTGTGTTTAATTAATTATTTATTATTTAGTTTATTTTTTAATTTTTTAATTAATTAATTAATTTATGTATTAATTAATTTATTTATTATTTAATTTATTTTTTAATTAATTTATTTATTATTTTATTTAATTTTTAAATTTATTAATTAATTTATTTAATTTACTTCGCGCGTATTGTGAACCTCTAATTAAGTAATGATTATTGTCTATAAAATTGATAAGCACCTCACAATTTATGAATTTGTCGCCACAAAATCTTATGTTTGCGATCAGAAAAAAAATAGACTCGGACATAATTGATGAAAGCAGACATCTAAATTGAAAAGTCCCAATTTTTTAAAGTCAAAGTAAATGAATTTAAAAAAAGTAATCTTCGATGGTAAATTTCAAGTTATTAGGTGAGAACATTATTATTTTAAGTCATCTGTCTTAATTAATTTAAGTCCGGTTTGAAATAATCACGAGACTTCTCTATCCCTCTCTTTATATATGATATATATTTTTTAATATTCATTTTCAATTTTTCTAGCTGACAAACAAACTTTTGGGGCTCAACTGATTTTGAGATGAAATAACAGCTATGGTTTCACAGTTCTTCATCAGGCTTTTAAAAACGTATCTGTTGTGAAGAAGCATACGTAATAATAAAGCAATACTGGTAAAAGCAGGTAATTTTTTTGTCAAATGTTGGGGACATCAAAATCTACTAACCAAAATGAAATCATGTTCTCACATGGTAATATATACATTTGAAAGCTTGTTTCTTCAAAAAATTCTTTGAAGAAACAATCGTGGAGTTCATTAACAATGTACTATTTCTTTATAGTAATAAGGAATTAATATATATATTTTTCTTTTTTGTGCAAGATTTCTTTAAGCAAAGGACAAACGAAGTGCAACGAACATACAAGCAAGGAGAAAGCAAGAAAATGAAACCATGAAAAAGTGTTTTGAACTTGTATAGTTTTAGAAAAGAATTTGCCAACACAATGTTTTGATTTTGTGAAAAAATAAAGCCGCACAACTCAGAATATAAATTCATGGTGAAGCTGGAATTCGAGTAATTAACAAATTATTTTTTAAACGCAGAGATTGATTACAAATTATAATATAAATATATAGTAACAAACATGACAACAATTTCTTTTTTACTATAGCTGCATTTTCAGAGCATGCTACGGATAGCAACGAAGTTATAACGAAGAAGATAGCTCTGCAAAAGAGTTACATGATAACATAATGCAACATACACATGGCGTATACAAATCACAATTTACACGTTTTATGTCCGTAGTAAAATGAAGAAAACCAAATATGTATTTGGTTGTCTTCCACTATTAGTTGAATTTAAAATTTGATGCAGGAGGCTACTTTTAATTGTAAGCCAACACACCAGATTTTATTTATCTAAATCCTTGCATTCATGCATTAATACTATTTACATATGGTCAAATGGCATATAGATTGACAAAAAAGTCAATCAATTGATGTATATGGTCCAAAATTTAACACCTATCCGTAGTTTTTAGGATAAAAGTATATTCCAAATTTCACCTTTCTAGCTCATTACTTAATGTAGTGTTCACACATACTCTCATGTTCAGATGGATTGATTTTTCCAAGACAATACCTTCAAAAATTTTATTTAAAAAATGATCTTTTTAGTTCAAAGACAACGAAACAAATATCATCCATCTAGCTCAAAGTGTTTTTTGAATTTTATTAATAAATAGAAAAATCCATTTCCCAAAATATTTTTCCCTTTATTAAAATGCAGAGATTCATCAACATCTCATAGTCAAAATTTTTAATAATAATAGTACTAACGTTGTTTTTTCAAATACCAAGGAGGGTGGAAATATCGATGGCTACTAAGAAAAATTGTTGTCCATTCGGTGACCTCATTTTCCAAAATAATCGATTGGATTCCTTTTAAGTTTTTTTTCAATAACAGCTATCTAAAAACATTTTTCTTTTTTTTTACCAGTTGTGCTAAGTCACGTGAAAAAAATGTTGAACTCAATAAATTCTTCTTTCCCCATCATAAAAATTATCAACCTTATAAAAATCGTTTGACTTTTTATTGCAAGTATTTTTATTATCACTGGTTGGCATCATAAAGTCAAAGATATCAGGAAAAATATTAAATAAATAAAACAAACTTCAGCAAACAATTTAAAAATGAGAAATAAATCGTTTGGATGCGTTAGAAATACAACAGTATAAAAGTTTTTTTTATACTCGTTTTTTAACAGTGTGTCGATAGAAAAAATTTTAGGTACCTTCGTATTTTAAATATCTTGATATTTGTTAGCAAAATATAATCAAGAAATTCTTGGTTAAAAACATTATATTAAAATTTAAAAAATAACAATTTTAAAGTGAATTTAACAATTTTAAGTGAATTATAGTTAATATAATTGTTAAAATCATTTTCTTCAACATTTATTTTGAAATGTTGTGATCGCAGTATAACTTCTAATAAGAAATAGAATCTAACTTTTCCCCAACACTAAAACAGAATAGCGAGAGAAAATAGCAAAATACTTTAAATTATAGTTTCCGATTAATGTAATTGGTAAAAAAAAATATTTATAAAATTTAAATTCATTCTCTTGAAAGTTTATTCTTTGAGCTGTAACAACATTTTTCCTAATTTGCGCTATTTTTTGTGTACTGTTTATACTTTTCACAGAATTAGGCTTAAATATCTTCATGCTTATAAATTATAAAAGAGAAAGAATTAAAGCTATTTTAAGAGACTTGCAATTCGTTAATAAGATATAATTTAAAAAGTAGAAAATTACACGAAACGGAAAAAATTAAAAATCTAAATTCAGAGAATGAGACCTTATGTCAACAATGTATTAAAAGATACAAGAGATAATATTATCGGCAAATACGATTATGTATGCTTTGCTTCATTTTAAATAAAAAGTTGGGAAAAATGAAAAGAATTAATTGAAAAAAGAATAATAGAATATTAAAAACAGATTGCTAGTACAAGAACAAAGTAATATATTCAAGTGTAATGTTAATGGTAGCTTGCAGATAGTATTTGTATAATTTCGAATAAAACTTTTACTATAAAACTTTTCTATAATTCAAATAAAAAAAATTAAAACTCCATTAAAACTTTTAAACTATTAATTATAAGAATAATAATAATAAACTAAATCAACTGGGAAATTTTTAAAAAAAGTTATTCTCTCTAACTGAAGCTATTTTGTGACAAAAACTATTAGAATATTCGTATAACAAATTGACATTTGATAATAATAAAATTACCATTAAATAAAAAAATGAATGTAATGATAAAGTTTAATATTATTTTTGAAAAAAAATTTGAAATTTAACATGCGAAATTTCATTTACTATTCTTCTCTACTCAATTCACATTTCCCTTTTAATACAGCAAAAATTTTATTTGTTTATAAATATTCATTAATTTAATGAAAGAAATAACTTAAACAAAACCAAACGATTTCTTACAGAAAACAATAAATTTCTAAAATGAACATAGCGAAAAATAAAATATTACTAACAGTAAAAACTTAATAATATTCATTTAAATTTAAATGATAGCAACAAACGATGAGCAATCGAAACAATTTATAAATTATTTTTATAAATAAATAAAATTTCTTTAAATAAATAAATTTCAAACACAATATGTAAATATATTTTATAGAAAATATTATAAATTTCTCACGGTCCAAAAGCCAAATCATTTTTAAACGCCAATTTCCAAAAAAAAAAAAAAAAAAAAAAAGGGAAAAAAAAATCTGGCAAAAGCTTAAAATAATTTAAAAGTAAAAAAAAAAAAAAAAAAAAAAAAAAAAAAAAAAGGGAAAAAATAGTCTGGCATATGCTTAAAATATCGCACGAGATATTAAAATACATCCATAAAGCACGACACAAAAGACATTCGAACTTTCACAAGCATAGGCAACGCGAGCTCTCACCTTTGACGCACATCTGAGGGGGTGCCACGGGGAGGTGCTCCCCCTCCACGGTGTGTAATCCTCTGCTTCCATGGGAGGCACCTCCTCCGGGGTGCGGCGGAGAGAAATCCTCAGACCCGTTTTTCCGCGCTCCCCACGTCGGGAGAAAAATCGTCTGCCGCAGCCTCTTCCGTTCACAACAGAGGATGAGGAGGATGTGTGTAGCGCGCAGGACGCGTGTAGGAAGGGGAGGACAGGTGGCGGAGAGAAGAGGGGGAGGGAGGGTGAACGGATTAACTCTATCGTTTGGAGGAACAATAACATGCTCTTGTGAAAGAGTGTAGCATGAGAGAGGGTTGTTCGGAGGGAGCTTACTAGAAAAAAAAGAGGTTTTATGTATTGATCAAAGTTCAAGTGAAACTTGAGGGCTGAAAACAATATTTAAAAAGTTCTTTTTTTTAAAAAATTATTCGTCCGAGGTTTTATTCCCAAAATTTCACAGACTTAAGCTCACATAAATCGCCTTTCAAATATCCGAAAAAAAATTTAAGGGTGTGATCGATTCGAAAATAAATTTCAGAAATAGATTCGAACAATTTTTTTTATCTTTGTTGATTTCGACTTTTCAGATATATATAGAGTGCAAATGCAATTAGATTTAAATTAATAATTAACCGTAATGATTTTGATATTAAGGCGAAATCAAATTGAAATTAGGGAAATGTATTTCGTAAATATTTACCTCATACATTTATTAAAAAAATATTGTAAATCGAATATCAAATTATTTTTGTGCTGTACCTATATTTAAAAGTATAAGCCATTATTTCTGTTTTTCAATAAAAATAGTTTTTTTCAAAAGATACATCCTACAATCAAAGATCAATTTTGAAAGTTAATAGAATAAAACTTTAGCTACATAGATCAACCAGGCCAAACTGAACTTGGGTATCATTGATGGGTGGTAATAATTAAAGGAAAAAGTTTTCTTTTTTTAGTAAAAAAAAATTATATATTCATATATTTAAAATAATTATATTTATAAATAATAATAATAACTAAAAGATTCAGTCACACAATACCAATTACTAGCTCAATATTGTCGATTTTTTTTATTTTATATAAAGGTTCATAATCCCTAGATAAGTAACCATTGGTTGCCTATCTCGACTAGTTTCCAAATGTCATAAAATAAAACTTTGAAAAAGCCAATATATTGAAAAACCAAAGAGAGATAAAAATATTTAGCTGTAGAAAAAAATTAATTTTCTATTGTAGTTTATATTTTTTATTTATGTCCCTTAGAGGCATTTGACGTTTCTTTGCTTCGTTGTGTACGTAATATAGAGAAAATATTAATCATCGAAAAACTCGAACTCAAGATTTCAACGAATCTCCACGTTCTAAACATGCCTGAGTTCGAAAAACTCAGTTTTGCAAATTATTTGTCTGACTGAGACAAATATATCTTTAAAATACTTTTAGCTAGACGAATAAAATTTGGTCTACAATCCTTAATTGTAGATTTCTAAAAAATTTTGTGCCAAAAACCGATAAAATGCGGTGCATAGATTTAGCATCGGTAGTGTGGACACTAATCGATTATCGTGCTAAATTCAACAAGTAGTTGATTGTCTATGAGCGTGTACTTTCAGAAACCTGCAAATGTGACAACTTAAAAATGCAATGTTATAAACATAAAAAATTTTTTTGGTTATTTATGATCACAAGTATTATTTTGTATAGAATTTTTGTATCAATCGGTTGGTAAAGACATCTGAAAAATAAAATCGATATTCAGATAGTATCCACCGTGAAACGATTAATCGCCAAGGATAGCACGATAAATATAATAAAAATGTTAAACTCAAGCCAAAAGTTAATATTTCTTGACTATTTTATGTCAATACCATGTAAAATGTTCTATGAGTTATATCTACTATCGAAGAATTTCCGCGAAGAGAATATATTATGAAATTTTGTTTTTCATTTTACCTCAAAGTTTATCCAATTATTTTGATGCCCCGCTGTAACGCAACACTATGTCTATTTTGGGACGGGCCTCGTCATTTTGAACCGTGGTCAGATGACGAGGACGACACCTGAGCTGGCACCTCCCTTTCAGCACCACACCAGAGGGAGGACGTTTGGCCCTTAAGCCGAAGTTACACGACCGGTCGAATCTTCAGACGAGCCATGCATTACCTTGTTTTACCCCTCTTGCGGTTTCTTGGGGTGCTTTGGTGTAATGTGAACGCTTCCGAAGTTTTCCCGCAAATTGTCGGTAAAGTCTCCAGGCATCAAAGGTCCCCAAGAAACGCAAGAGGGGTAATACGGGGGAACGCGAGGCTCGTCTGAAGATTGACGCGTCGTGTTTGGATTTAACGCACAACAGACTCCATTACACAGCGATTCCTCTTTGGAATTGAGGCTTGAACTTGAAACCTTACGGCTCATGAACCGAAACCATACCACCAGGCCACCACATGTGGGAAGGTCTAGGATAACACCTTTAATTTAAAACTACGGGGAGACCACTCTTACTGGTTTATACTTAATACGAAGCATACTAAAAAAATATGGAGTCTAATTACACAAAGTGAAATGTCAACATCAAAGATCGCAGAAGGAAAAATGATAAGTTGTCATGGCTGAGTCAAAGCAAAAGATCAGGAGTTAAATGGCAATTAGACTTGTCATTAGCCTGAATGTCACGTGACACCGACATTATTACCTTCCACTTTAAGAAAGGAAACAAAGACGGAATAAACTTTAAGTCAAGCCTGTGACGCAACTGCGACTTCTCTATTCACCTGTAGTCGGGCGAAATGATTACTATTTCACAACACACGGATAATTTATTTAACATTCAGTGAAAACAATACGCGTCATCGGTAAGTAAAAATTAATAACTCCTGCCATCCCAGTCTTAAGCGGCATCATCAATTTTTCAGGCGCTTTTTCGTGAGCACCGCGCACGAGCATCCAGACGAGCGCCGTTTTGCGGTGACGCTCGCAAATGACAAAATGGGAGGGAAAAATGGCTCCAGAGGTCATTACTTCTCCCCCTTGACTGGACTAAAACATTCATAATGGCGTGTTTTCACTTATTACCGAGAAACTGACAAACCGACTTCATTAGCGCGAGTGTTTTAGGTGCAGACGTTGTTGCATAATGCTCGGTTCATTCGTTATTCATAGCATAAATTAGCCGTCTGTGGTTTGCATATTATTCTCGATTTGTCAGTTGCTGTTTTTTTCCAGTTAGTACATTAGGAAAACATGAATGCAACATCCATTTATATGCAATATTATGCATCCATTTATATAATATTCGTCAAAAATTAATTTCGATACTGTCTTTTAACATACAGGATAGGGTTTTTTGAGGCGAGTGAGAGTCCAGTGAATCCTGCCATAAATGTCTAGTAGTGCAATAAGTATTAAGCAACGTCGGAAGCTTAATATGATTTTTTTTTTTCCTCCTCTCCTCTCACCGTAGCAATTAGAGGCCCCAGAAACTGTACGACCTCTCTGGCTGCCAAATTTTTAAAAATCTCTATTTATATGCGACATTTGCAAAATAAATATACACGGTGTCCCAGCAAGACCATATAAACTCGGCAAAGCCCGATTCGTTGTTTGGAAGACAAAAATACACTCAAAGAACTAACTGTACCTCTACAACCCATAGTTTTTGAGAAAAATGTGGGAGAAAATATAGCCGTCATATCCAATTAAAAAAAATTTTTGAAACATGAAAATCAATATTTGCATAATTTTAAATAGAAGTATGTTCGAAATGTCCCTCGCGCATATGGAGGCATGCGTCGTGAAATGGTTGACTGTACAAGTTCTAGCATCGTAGTGTCCACAAAAGTAAACGCACTGTGAAGGCGAATGAACTAACTCCATTTCTGAAGTAATTGGGTCTCGATAAACCAATTCCTTGACATGGCTCCATGGGAAGAAATCTAAAGGCGTCAGATCTGGAGATCGAGGTGGTCATGGAACAGGACCCCGACGAAAAATCCAACGACCGAATAAGGGATTTTTATCGTAAACCGGATATGACGTCATACATTTTCTTTTACGTTTTTCTCGAAAACAGTGGGTCTTAGAGGTACAGTTCTCAGGGTATTTTGTATGTATTCCAAACAACAAAATCTAGCAGTACCGAGTTTATCCGGTCTTGTTAGAACACCTTTATATATATATATATATATGTGTGTGTGTGTGTGTGTGTGTGTGTGTGTGTGTGTGTGTGTGTGTGTGTGTGTGTGTGTGTGTGTGTGTGCGTGCGTGCGTGTTTGATGATATCGCTTAGTCTGATCTAAATCTTAATAAATTTCCCTAATTTTTTTCTTAATTTAGCCCGTATTAACTTCATGGTAAAATGTTCCCTTATTTATTATCTCTTACTTACTATTTTTATTTAATTAATGCAACACGCACTTTATAAAACTGCTCACTTCAACATTTTTCCACGCTCCGAGTGAAGGAATAAAAATCCTTAATGCTTAGCACATTCGTTTAAAGATACCTAAATCAACATGTGACAAAGAAATCCCTATCAACTCTAAAAACCACTGAAGGAAAAATTAGGATCCTTCTGCTAATGTGTCGCGATGGAGACTGGAGACATAACATGACTCCTGGGACGGAAGGTTAAAATTTTCAAAAGACTCTTCTATGTGGCAGTGCAATTACTAAAATATGTTTTGCTTATATTTATGTAGAACTTTTACTTATTTACATGGAACACTCTCGGTTTGTATCCATAATACCTTCAATTCTGGCGTCTAGGTTTCTGCACTCTGTCTCCCTACCTCATAATTGAGAATGAGATGCTTCCGGTATGGTGGTTGAATCTCGCTACACTTGGAAGTTACACTAATAAGGGGAATAACTCCTCCCATTGATGATGGGACGTACTTCCTACGGGGAGGATTGTACCGTGGCCGGTGATGGCCATTAGGATTCAACCACAGTTCTCGCCAGTGTTGCAGTTGCGGCGGTCCGGTCATTCAGTTTTATGGTTAATACAAGGGCCTTCCTGGTGGGTCGGTGAGTCTGTCTATGACTGCTCTCTCCCCCTTCCCTACCTCATATGTTATGCTATTAAAAATGTCGCAGTAGTTTAGTATCAGCAATTCAGCTTCAAGACCAGATGGTATATTATTTGTGACCCGTTTTCCAAACAAGATATGTGACATATGCAGACTTTGTCATCGTCGGAGTTAAGTCACAGTGAAAGTGAAATCTTCGAGATGG
>JAOUZG010010699.1:6334533-6372134 GCA_026289955.1 Argiope argentata
ATATATATATAAATGCAGCGAAACTGCCACTTCAAAAACAATTTACTGAAATTATTCGAAATATGGTTACCTTTGCGTAGTCTAGAGGTAAGTTGTCCTCTGGACAGGTGAACACCCCTTCACTGGAAGAAAAAAAGAACAATTTAGAATAAAAAGTGGCAACTGAACTACATAAATTTAAAATTACATTAGGATTATTAATAAAATACAACTTGATAATCGTGCAAAATTACACGCCAAAATATTATAAAAGTCTTATAAAATAATTGAAAAGTAAAAATTAAAAATTGTTTACCGATATAATTACAACTTTAACTATACAACGCACAAAAATGCTGTTTAAAAACACTATTTAAAAAGTCAAATATTTGGAGGTTATGAAACATTAAAAAACAAACATTATGTTAACATTACAAAGTATCAAATAATAAAAATGGTCTTTTATAACAATCAAAAATAACATTTACTAAGATTTCATATAACAGTTTGTATACTTTTAGCTCCTTAAAAGAACTACAATAAATTTTTAACCAATATTTCGTAGTCATCAAAAACTAATTTATTTAATAAAAATCGAAACTATGTACAACACAATCGAATAACTTCAAACTATACGCCTGAAATGTATTTTTTTAGTAAAAACTACAGAAAAAAACTTTCTAAACCATCATTTATCCAAAACTGATTTTTATATCACTAGTGTAGTAATTAATTTTGAAACAAATTGTGGTTAGTTCCATTTTGCATAGCAAGCAACAAAATAAAATTTGATGCTCAAAAGTCAAATTAAAATTCATAAGATGATACCTGTTTGAATAATACAGTCTGGTTATGCAGTATTCTTTCAAAATTGCTTTTTAAGCCCATTAAATACAATTAAAAAAATATAAAACATATAAAACTATCAGAAAATAAATATATACAAAAACAAAAATCCAACACCACCATTATATATTTGGAGGTTAAGAAAATTATAATTAATAACATAACAAAGGAACATAAAAAAATTGACATTTATAAAATTCGAAAATAGCAATCAGATTTCATATAACAACTTGCATCATTATAAAGCAATATATTGTAGTTATTAAAAATTAATTTATGAAATAAGAAATAAAAACTATGTACAATACAATCGAAACAAATCCTAAATATAAGCCTGAAATGTATCTTTTTAGTAAAAACTACAGAAAAAAAAAACCTTCTTAACCATCATTTATCAACAAACTAATTGTTATATCACTAGCATAATAATTAATCGTGAAACAAATTGTGGTTGATTCACTTTTGCATAGCAAGCAACAAAATAAAATTTAATGCTCAAAAGTCAAATTAAAATTCATAAAGATGGTGATTGTTGCCGGATTAAATAATAGTATTTGTTTATGCAGTGCTCTTAAAAAAATGTTTTTTAAGCTCATTCAATAAAATTTTAAAATAAACAGATATATAAAACTATCAGAAAATAAATATATTATAAATAAAATAGTGTTATCAATAGTAAACTCAAAAACAAAAATTCACTACCACATAATTCGCACGAACAAGAAGAAAAAATAAATTCTGCCAATGCAAATGGTAGTCTTAACTCTTCAGAAACATGCAAAAATGAGCATCTTCGTATTGGGGAAGAATGAATGAGGTAATTTACCAGTTCTTTTTGTGGAACACTCTTGCGCATCTAGCCATCCATCCACTCTCAAAAGAAATAACTTCAAACCAACAAGATAAATGCCGCGATCTTTATAAATGACATGTCGAACACACACAACACATTCTAACAAAACGCCTCCAGGAAAGAACAGAATAAGCAGCCCACTTGCGTTTGGGGAGGGTATGCGTGAACCTACTGTTCCACAATGTTCCAAGACCAAAAGATAAAAGGGGGTGGAGATAAAGACGCCACAGAAGCAATCACTATCAGCTGCAAACAAAGAGGGTTAACAGATCCGAACGCTCACAGGACACAGACCCATTGTGGACGGAAGTTGAAGGTCACTTCTCTTTTTGTCCAAATGAAAAGGACAAGGGGATTGAAAAACCCCACGTTTTAGAATATCAGGTGGGGACCACCTTTGGGTTGGGGGTGATGTTCCATAGCCGTGCTAATGATTGTCACCTGACAGCTTAATGCGCTTAAAATAGATACTTGGGGATAAGGTTGGGTGAATTAAGTGAGTCATGGAACCGTTAGAATAATTAAATAATCATGCCTCCTTTGTGAATTCACTGCTGATGTGAATAATTGAAGCGATTGCATCATCGATGAAGAGGTGGCAATCGATGATGTAATCGCTTCAATTATTCACATCGGCAGATATTTATACCTTAATAATGCACTGCTGCTGCAATTTAAAGATGGGTTTATTAAGGTTACGACGGCAAGCTGTGTAGTAATGGTATTAAAGAACAAATAAATGTACATCAAGGAAATTGAAACAAAACTCAAAAACAAAGCATTGTTAATACGCATATCTATGTAATAAGGAAACTGCTTGAATTCCTTATATTTACGTAACATTCGAATTTCACAATAAAGGCTTAGAATGTCTGAGGAAATGCTAAGGAATTTACCTTAACACGATGGTTGTAATTTTAGTTTAACACGATCAGACGATATGCATTGTCTTGCAGAATTGAAAATTCGTTTTTTATTTTAGTCAATATAGAAACGAATATTTATGATTTCAAATGCAATGTTCATTGTTATGTGAAACAGAGTAAATGAATGATTTTTAGTTTGTTTGTTTGATATAATTCTTTGATGTTGACCATATAGTGATTTCTACCATTTTTAATTAAATTAAAATTTTCTCTTTCTTCTAATTTTATTCTTGATGTATGCGATTGCTTTTCATTTTTTATTTTGTCGACGACAGAATATATATGTAGTTCCCAATTACAAAAGAACTGCACAATTTAACCTTTTGCACTCCGAAAAGTAATTAGATGCAAAATTATTCACCTAATATACAGATTTGTTAATTGCTATGAAAAATAAATGCATAATTCTCTTACATCGAGTTTCTTTGAAAAAAATTCATCTCTTAACCAAACGCCTACGTAATGGTTAAGAGATGAAATCTACATCTCTTAACCATTACGTAGGCGTTTTTAACAATTAAATTTGAAAAATAAATAAATAAAACGTCAAAATGATGCACAATCTTGAATGGTGAGTCAGAGGCACCATCGGAGTGCGAAGGGTTAATGTGGATATTACCTGGCATGCCTTCATTACAAAATCATATAAAACCTTATATTTTAACAAAATAATGAAATTAATTTACTGTTAGCAGCCATTCGAGAATTGAATGATCTTGTAATTTTATAGCTCGAACGCCCAACATTGATTTAAGTGTGTGTCCCTTCAGCAAAATTATAGTTCGTAATTCTTTCAGTAAAATTAGGATTCGTATTTAAAAAATCTGGATAAACAGAAATAAATTGATTAGGGAAAATAAAATATTGTGTTTAACGGTTTTCAAATTATTAATATTATTATTGTGTGTGTGTGTGATAATTATAAATAAGATAGCAAAAACATTCCACATGATAAATATATATTATAAATAATTTTTTATATTATTAGTATTTAAAATATGATTCAGTCACACAACATATCTATTATCAAAATTCAATAAAATTAATTGTAATGCACGAGCATATATAAAGTAAAGAAAGAAAGATAGAGAAATAATCAATATAATCATTTTTTACCCACATCAATATCACCTTTTTTGCATAAATGTGTTTTAAAAAACGTTATTTATTGAATTTAAAGTTTCGCAATACAATACAGGAAGGGCAGTGAAACTGAGTGCGAGTTTGACGAAAATTTTGAAACATAAATTTTTACTATTCAATCCCCTCCCTCCCCCTTACTATTGTCCCCTCCCAAGCAGTCATGTGTTTTCAGGAGGGGAGTAGCAAACATGGTTGGGAAACAAGTCACGTCATGTCCATGTCAGTGACTTAGGCATAGTTAACTACTATAAAGTGTTGTTCATGTTTTGCAATATTCATTATACATGATATAATTTGCTGAAAAGTACTTTGCATTTTGTGCAACAAAAATAGGTTATTATTATTAATACTATATATATACTTAATCAACCCTCATTAATCCGGAATTTTCCTCATTTCAATAGTCCATTGGTCAGATAATTAACAGTTTACCGGAGGATTAAGCATTACAAAACTACTGACTGCAGTTAACATAATTACGAGATAGAAATGTAATGTATTAGGAATCAAAGTAATTTTTACAACGTTAGCACCCGATGTGTCACGTGGTTCCATCTCACGTGACTTTAATATAAAATGCCTAAATGAAAACAAACATAAGAGTATAGATCATTTAATATCTAAACACATATTACTTTATTTTGAGCTACGGTATCGATTTTTTTTTCCTCGCAAAATGGATTTCAAAATTAAATTGGTGAGGCAAATTTCACCTATTTCTGAAGAACAATTGATTAATTACTGCCTAGAGTCTATAAATCCCTCATGTAACAATAAATAAAATTTTTGATTGATTTGTGAAATCCAATCTATTGAAATCTAAATAATCTTATTATTTTTAACCTAAGGCCTCCAACGAGACATGGTAATTTAAAGGTACTTGAGAATAGGCAATTATTTAGTCAATCATTGTTACAAAACCTTGAAGTAATCACATATAGATTATAAAAACAAGAGCCAATATTGTCAACAGACTGTGACAATTGCACAACAGTCTATAAATGATTTGAAAAAATCAAGGTCAAAACATTCTAAGCGAATCTAATTTCAAATTCAAACAAAGAATATGCATACTTGTGAAGGTAAGTGGCAAACGGTTAAAGATAATTGCAGTATAATTTTGATAAAATGAAATATATTTCAAATTAGCAACAGTCCAATTGCCCTTTTTGTTTGGAATACAGAAGTCCGATAAATTATTAATTCATTAGTTACTGATAACTTTTAATGAGAGATAAATCTAAACATTCTACTGTATGTATATTTAAGGGTACAAATCAAAATAATAGAGAATTTAAAATTATAAACAAGAGAAATAAATAGAAAAGAGAGACAGAAATTCGAAATATGAGTTCGAAACATCATTCAGTCTTAATCCAACCGATTTATATTACTTTTATAAATTTGCTGTGAATTATGACAACTCTAACCAATAGCTGATTTCGATATTTTTGATGTTCTCAGAGATTGTGTACATTAAAAGGCTCCTTTTTAAGTAATGGTAAATTTAGTTTCATATTTTTAACATATTAATTTATTATAAACTAATATTTTTTTATTGTATCAATTTAGTGAATATATTTTTATTATGATTCCAGTCTACTCAGCAACCATTTTTGTATAAAATATTATTGAATCGACATAATTATTATAATAATTATTCTAAAAAAGTTTTATAAACATTTTAATAACAAAGAGGATGTAGTGAAATAAAAAGGATGCTAAAATGTTAACATTAACCTAATATTTTATCATTCACAGAATTTGAAATTATTTAATAATTCAAATTATTTAATAATTATCATCTGCCATGTAAATAATAAACTTATTTACATGGCAGATGATAAAATAATGATTTCATTCGATTTGCTTGCGACTCCTTGTCAATCTAGAGGTTTAGGCAATTGCCTATGTCTGCCTAGGCAGAAATCCACCGTTGATGATAACGTGACAAACGAAACATATTTCTAATGTCATCAAAACACTCGTGCGTATAAAAACAGTAGCAGAAATAATGAAACTTATTATTGCTATTTATACTTAAAACTAGTTTTAAAAATAAATTAAAAGAATCAAAAAAATAAAATAGTGAATTTTTCGAAACAAAATTAGTATCAATGATTTTTTTTTTTTTACTTTTAAAGTTATTTCCTCTAAAGAATATACACTAAAGTTACTAAAGAAAAACATTAACGCTTCGATTAATTTTAATTCAAGGTTTTGGAAAAAATTTCTAATGGAAACATATTTATTATTCAAAAATTGAGACAGCTCTAGACCTAAAAATTTGTTCTATAGTGTGTTTGGCAAGATTTAAAAATAAATGAATGTCATTATTCGTCGCAAGATGTAATTAACGTGTAACTTACTAGCCCTAAAAATTTAATCGTGTATGATAGAATTTCGAATCTTTTAATTCATTACAAAGAAAAAGACAAAATGAAAACGATTTATTTAATTTTTATTCGTGCACGTATATTAACCGAAGCTGAATGAAAATTGAATAACCTAATTATACTTTGACAATTAAACTAAATATTGAAAACTTTTTTTTAAAAAATAAAGTAATGACAAATCCAAAAAATAATTAGAATAATTTTATAAACTGACATCGTAGATTCAGAGGAAAAAATTAAAATGAGTGTTTTAATAAAAGAACAAAAACTGTTGTAAAATTAGATTAATAATAGATTAGACACGGGTAAAAAATAGCAATGTAATCAAATAATAAGCAATGTAATCAAATAATTAATTTAATGTAATTTCATTGCACTTAAAATTATTGACAAGTAAAAACAATGAGCAAAACATTGTAATGATTTTAAAAAAAAATCTTATAATCTAGAACATAGCTTTTCAAATCCTCTTATAATAGACACGTATAATTTTTTTTTTCATATTATTATTAGTAGATTTCAATCTTATTTTAGGTAAAATAAAAATTATAATGTAATAAATATTATACCAGGAAAACTATATAAATATGTTAGAAAATGATTGAATGTTTTTATATTGAAACATTGATTAAGTTACTCTTATAATAAACATATGTATAAATTTGTTTTCATATTATTAGTAGTAGGTTTCAACATTATTTTAGATAAAATAAAAATTATAATGTAATAAACGTTGTACCATGAAAACTTTATGGATATGATTAGAAAATGGATGAATGTTTTATATCTATTGAAACTTATAAATTGAACATTTATTATGTAACTCTTAATTACTTGCAGAAATATATTGCTTACTAAAAATCGAGTTAACAATTTATTTTGCTTTTAAAATTTTCAGTTAAAAAGTTAATAGTAAAAACTCGACCAGACCTTAAAATATTAGACTATCTTTTTTTATTTCATTAATAACATAATATTTAAAATTATAAATAATGTTGTGATACATTAAAAAATTAATTCTATCGGAATGATCTTTAAAGAATAATTTAAATAACTTTTTTTAAATATCAAAAATATTATCTTAATTATTCCTTTAATAATTAAGCAGTCTAGTATAATTTACAGTTCTTTGTTATCATTTTACTGAAATATTCTTTCTCCGAAGAATAGTTTAAAATATCCTTTTTTAATAAAATATCAAATATGTTATTCCAATTATTTCTCTATAGTATAATTTACCCATCATCCTATTATTGTAGGTTGATATTTATTAAATTATTTACTTCTCTAATAACAGAAATAACTGGAAAATGACAGTTTTTTCTCCTCTTTTTTTAAATATTTTTTTAACGAATAGAAAAAATGGAGTTTTAAGATGTATACGTGAAAAGTAAGCTCAGAGGATCTTTGAAGAATAAATATAACAAAAAGTCGTTCTAAATCTGAGTATGAATTTGGATTTTAACTAAAACAGAGCAAAGATATTTGATTCATAGATCATCATATCAACCTTTTTTTTTACAGATAACAATACTTTTTCTCAAAAGAATTGAAAAAAGTTCTAAACGCTGAAATTGATTTACAATTGATTATTATTTTTTAAAAAATGTTTATTCGATCATAATCATACTTTTACACTAGGGTTTAATCATAATCATACTTTATTGAAATTTGGAATATACTTTATCTGGAATTACTTATACTTTATTCAAATCTGGATACTATCAAAAATACTATTATAAAACAAACATGATTTAAGATCTATTTATTCTGAAATAACTGATTCTAATATCAAATTGAAACAACGTTACTCAAAAGAGAAACAAATATTGCAAGCAACAAATCTCAACAACTGAATTCAAATCTTAATTGAAAACAAACATTTTTTTTTAATGCAAATCAGTGCGGCAAATCAAAAACTCACCTTGATGAGATCGAACTCTTTTTCGAACGCCGTTTAGTCTCGCCGTAAAAACAGCTTATCATAATGAAAACAAAACGCAATCCGAAGCGAGTGTTCTTTTCTTCTGAAAATTAAGAATCCACCACTACACAAACAACACGTAAAGCTGACTGTTCCAACACGGCAAACGACTTTCAGCTGATCATCGTCGACATGTAAGGGCTTGACACAACAACTCCGCCCGAGGTCTCAAGGGAGAAAGGGGGGAGAGGGACACACTATGAATGAATGAATGAAGCGGTCGTAGTATCCTAGCAACAGGTGTGCGCTTCTCCAATTATCGTTTGGCGATTTTTTTCCCCTATGGAAAAGTCAGTAATCCTTCCAAGTTTTCCCTATGCGATGTACTGTTTGATTTGGTTTATTTTTCGTAGTTTTCCTTCCTCTTGGAAAAGAATGAGAACTTTGTTAATAAACGTCGCCAAGTTTTGAAGAGAACGCTTGCGTTTGGCGAAATCAGTTAACATAAAACTTGAATAATGATTTTTTTCCCCTCCCTTGTTTTAATAAAGTTTCTAGAATGCGATTGTTAAAGTAAGAAGGAAGCAGAGGAATTATTTGTTTGTTTGTTCATTATGAATGTAAGACAATTATTAATTGCTATTAATTAGATTAGGGAAAATCTTATAATGTTTTAAAAATGTTTGTTGTTTAAATATTACAACATAATTTTTTAATACAGTGTTTGCTTCTTATTGTAACAGCGAACTTTTAAAACAAAATATAATTATTTCACATCCGCAATGCCAAAATGTTTGTAATTCGAATTTATTTTAATTAACTCATTACTAACTAATGAAAACTAATTTTTCTACATTATTTTTGTTGGTAAATAGTTTATACTTTCATTGACCATGGTCAATAATTTGTTAAATCCCATAATTCACTCGAGTAATCTGTAAATTAACAATTTATTAATCAGAGAAGCAATACAAATTGTTAGTAAAAAATACTGAATGCTTTAGATCTGAAATGCGCCGTTTATTTTGAAATTTCAGAGCAAATGTTGTATTTTGAAATGTATTATATTTAAAATAAACAAACTTTTTATATTATAACAATTATTTATTAAAATTAACTAATATTTCTTAACTGTATTATTCATTAAAATTATTCAATAGATTTTTCCAGCTCTGAAACGCATTGTTTATTTTGACATTTTATTGCAAGTACTGTATTTTGCTCACTTATTAAAATTATTATTTTTAAAATAATCGGACTTTTAATCATAACAGTTTTATTAAAATAAATTAGTATTTATAAGTTGTATCATTTATAAAAATTGTTAAATATTAAAAATGAATCACTGCTTTAAAGTTCCAGAGGACCGAAATAAGAATAAAATATGTGATCCATTGAAAAGGAACCTAACATTAATATGTACAAATTTTCACTCTACAGTCTAAGTGTTTGGCAGTGACTGGCTTTGGCATATACTTATGTAGAATAAACATGCAACAAAAGATATCAAATTTTGAACTTTGTTATGCAGTTTTGATGCAATTAGGTTTTAACGATGTTCAAAAAGCCCTAAGAAAAGATTTCGCCAAATTATAAAAATATATTCAAGTACATTAATAAGAAAATTTTGGACGTGAGAATTCTCGACAATAATGTTATATAGTTTGACGATTAAAATCGCCAAATTGGCGAAATTTTTTGTTCCTTTTTGATCGCTATTACTTAGTTTGATCGGGAACAACATATAAATAATACTATGGTTGTTCTAAATCTGAAATGATTTAATATTGAAGGCTGTATATTAGCTGACAAGAAATGTTCCAAATTACCTCAAGTTAGGTAATTTGGAATGTAAGAAAGTGTGAGCCAATATGAAAGTTTGATTGACACAATAATTGAAAGCGGATATGTGTTGGAACCACGACTCGAAACTTCCATTACTTAAATGCAAAATCGATACCCTACACCCCAGCTTCCCGATTCTATTACCTTTTTCAGAAAAGCATATTTAAACGCATCGCATGTTTAAAAAAAACTTAAATTTTCTGATCACGTAACACAATCATTATCTTTTCACGGCTTTTGAGTAGAAAATGAAACACACCCAATATATTTCACCAACAAAACGTTTTTTTATTATTATTATTTAAATAATTAAGCAAGCAGCCTCCTTTCGTGCAGAACTGCATATCTTGCCATGATGACAGTGCATTTAGTTGTTATTGCATCATCATCACCTCAGAGTAAATAAATAAATGATGAGTCTTGTTATTAATGAGCAGGATAATGAGAAACTCGGAAAAAAAGAAAAGGTGGTATCATATTACATATAAATAAGGCATGTCATGATATCTGCTAGGCTCCTCAATTAATTTATATGCAGCTGTTTTGGATGAAGTGGATTCAAGGACAGAGCTTAGACTAATTACGAGTTGTTAAAATACTTTTTTTTTATAATATATATATGCCGTAAATGTATCACAAACATTCCGAGAAGAAACAACGAAATAACAATCGATAATAAATTGCTTTATCATGTAAACTAATGGCTCAAAAGTATCTTTAAATAACAGATTTGTCCATTCCTTTCCTTTCAAAATAAAAATTACAATAATAAGAATTGACTTTCTAAATAAAAATAATAAATAAGAATACTTTAAATTCGATTTTAAAAAATACATATTAAAAGCAATATAAAAGTTAAAACAACAACAAAAAAAACCCAGATTCTAAGCAATTTTAAGCAAACTTCTAAAAAAAAGAAAAAAAAATGCGATAGTGAGAATATTTATGTATTTTTTCCCACTTATACGAAATATGCTAATAAAGAACTCTTTTTAATAAAAATATACTTTGATTTTTAAAGCTGATCATGCTATAAAAAAATTTCTCAAAACATATTTAAAAAACTATAATATTTAATTTAATGAAAAATTATTAATTAATTAATTATAAAATCATTTGAAACATTGAGCGAATAAATTACAATGCCAAGATACAAATTTAAAATGAAATTATTTTTAAATGAACATCGAAATCAAGGATATGTGAAATTACTTTTTATTATAAAAATTATGATGTTATCTACAAAGAATTGGAAAAAGATCGTTTGTAAATCAAAAATATGAGAATTATAGAGCTGCTTTTCGAATTGATAATATTTGGAAATAAAGAAGTATAACTTCAATTTAATTGTTTCGTAAAGGTAATATGAATTAGAAAAAAAAAAGAGAATAATTTACACAAAAGGAGATTAAACTCCAAACTTCATGTAATTAATTAATTAAAATATGTAATTGGAGAATTTCATAAAGAATTTTTTAAAAAATAGGTTTAAAAAAAAACATTTAATATAATCGCCTTTCTTGCTAGTTGCTTTCGTCATCGTCATACAAAATAACAAAAGTTCAAAAGGAATTTATGAAAATGTTTATAGCAATAAATGATTCAAAGTATTAATAAAGGATTAAAATTTAGCTATGTGAGCGATAAAATGTGAAAATAATGAAATGTTTAACGAAATTCAATTAATAGCGAGAAAAAAAAAACTGTGGCACAATTAATATTCATTATGTCTGAATAATCATTTTGATGCATTTTTATTAAACGATATAAATTTTTTTACCCGTTATATGAAGGCTGACGCATTTTATTTTGAAATGTTTTATATGCATTAAATCTTTGAAACTATTACACTAAAAGTAACCTCTATAAAAATTAATACCACGGCCTTCTATTTCAGGAGAATAAAAAATAGAACTTCTCTCAATAAACATAAAAAATATAAACTTTTTATATTTACAACAGCTATCAGAGATTTATATAAAGATTATGTTAGGTAATTAAAAATTTTATCTTTAAAAAGATATAATTATGCCATAAAATCCTATCTTTAAAATATGTAATTAATTTCCTGGAATAATTAGTTTCGATTATGAAAACCAGTCAAGTGAATTAATGCTATGATAAAAAAAAATAAGTGCTTAATTTTTCACCTTTTATGAACTAAACGGTTAAAATTTTCTTGGAGGTTCAAACGAGAATGGGGTGGGCAAACATGTGCATGTTCAAGGACGTTTCAGTTTACTTTTTAGTATTCCAGTTCTAGGCGGATGCAACATTCTCTGTCAAAGAAAGGAGGAAGGGAAGGGAGGGGAGGGGAGCTAAAATTCTTGGAAGAAATAAATGTTTTTATTATGATTCTCTTTCAACTTAGATTTTTGTTTTTATTATAAGAAAAAAAAAAGTATGTTCACTGTATTGTTACTAGTGATGCCTTTTATTACTTCGTTGAATTTATTATCAGATTTTATTCTATTGTTTCTGAATTTATTTATTCTTCACAAAATAAAAACTGAAAAAGAATTCAAATTATTTTGGAACATTTTATTTTTTTAAAACATTTGCATAAATTGATATACTTATATGTATACTATTTGAAATGTAATTATATTCATTTTTTTAAATAGTCTTATTATTAAAGGTAGTCAACAAGTGTGATTTAAAAACAATAATTCAAAAAGTTCATGTCTCCTCATTCGACTTCAAAATTTGCCTCCTTTTTTTAGAAAGATTTGCCAGCTATTCTGAATCAATTATGCATTTCCCTCGCTCATAAATTCATAACATTTCCGTAATAAATAAGAAAAAATGTTTGGAAAAATTTGATTCTTTATTTCTTACTCCTCCTTCCCCTCACAGACATACTTTTTACTTCCTGTCGTTTATTCTTTATGATGATTTCACGTTCATAAAATTGCGCAGATACCTTTCACTTCTGGATTATACATATGCTCATACACAAAATTCATTTAAAGCACATCCGATTAAAAGAAATTATTGAATACAAAAATTCCGAATGCTTTATTCTTCTTTTGTAGTATATAATATATACATTATACTGGTAATATAAAAAATGTATTAGTTTTGTATACTTAGTTTTCTTAGAAGATAAATTAAAAGCAACATACTAACTTCCCTTGCTGTCAAGCATAAAGTCTGTAAAGGAAACTGGAATAAAGACTAAAGAATTTCTGGAATATTCTGCTTCGTGTAAATAAGTTAAATAATAAATGAATTAAATAATATAAATAATTACATTTAGTCTTTATTACACTGGCTTCAAAATCATTCTCATTAACTATTGTACAAAAAAAAGTGTCACTGTGGGTCAGAAAATGTATTGTTAAGGCAGTTTAGTAGCTAAAAGCAAAAAATTCTATAAAAGTTTATACGTAAATTCAGATAAGATAATCTAAAAAAATCAAAACCCATTATTTAAAGTTATTATAAATAAATTTATTCACATTTTTAATTAATTAATTATTTTATTACCCTTCTACAAAAATAAAATATAGCTAACAACTAATTGCATAATTTAAAAAGTAACTAAATTTTTATAAAAACTTCTCATAATTCAGCAATAAGAGTATTCACAGTGATTTTGGAATTTTTATAGTAATTTCTATTATATATGTCATAATTCTCCCCTAGAATGTCCGTGTCATTCGTATCACTCTTTGGAAAAATAAAGAAAATGCTTCCCCCCCCTTATAAAGAATGGTCACACAGGTTAAAAAAGCACATTTAGAAGTGTTCTAAAAATATGTGTAATCATGCTGATATATTTTTTAATATACTTAAAAAATATTTTGAAAAATTTATTAGAATTAGAAAAAAAAAAGGAATTGTACAAAAATAAAATTGAAATCGTTGAAAAGAAAATCTTTATTTGCTTTTTTAGTGATGAAAGCATGTTATTTTATCATTAATATGTTTTAAAGTTATTGAGGAAAAGCGTTAAAACTTAAATTAATTTTTTAAATTAATTTTTATTTTATTAAAAGAATAAATTTAATTAAAATTAATAAAAAATTAAAATTAATATTTAAAATAAAGTAAAAGTAATTAAAAATTTAAAAATAATAAATTAAATGAAAACTAACTAAAAATTAAAAAATTCTAATTAATTAGAATTAAAATTAATTAAACATTTAAAAATTAATAACAAAATTAAATAAAGATTATTTTTTTAAAATAGAACTGAAATAATTTTTTTAAATGTTCTTTTATTTCTTTTAAATGTTATTTCCTTTTTTTATAATAAAAACAATAATTTTTTTGCAATAATATGTTTTAAAGTTATTAAAGAAAAGTTTACAAAATTCGATTAATTCGAAAATGAAGATTTTTTGAAAAATTCTGTTTTATTTAGCATCAGCTATCGAAGAATAAACTAAATTCAAAACTGGGTAGTTCTAAATCCAAATATTTTCGATAAAAAAGCGTATTGAGCTATGTTTTCATCAAACACGTTTCAGTTCACCTGTTAATAAATATGCCAAGTTATAAAGATCGTCATTTTAAAGTATATCGACAAGAATTAATATAAATTTATCAAGTTCGTAATTTATCTTGCATTGAATCGTATTGTTAGCTGATAAAAAAAACTTATTTAAATCACCCATAATTAAAGAAACTATGTATAACAATTTGAATTCTTTAAATAACAGTATAACAATTTGTATTCTATGTATAATAATTTGGACTATTTAGAAATTTGGATTAATATCATT
Organism: Argiope argentata; assembly: GCA_026289955.1. Taxonomy (NCBI): domain Eukaryota; kingdom Metazoa; phylum Arthropoda; class Arachnida; order Araneae; family Araneidae; genus Argiope; species Argiope argentata. Next base: position 6,349,176 of record JAOUZG010010699.1, read on the forward strand.
TTTTAAGAATTTTAACTCAGAAAACAGCTTATCTAAATAATTTATATAATAATTTTCCCGAATATGTGAACGTTTTTGACATTACTTACATATCTTTACATAAACAATAATCTTCTGAAATTATTTAGATTGTTTAAAATTTTTCTGCTGCTGCTCAATCTGAACCACTTTGAAATCGTTTGCAATCTTCACATAAATAGTAATCTTCTGAAATTATTTAAACGACGGGAAATTTTTCTATTGCCGATCTGTCTGAAACATTTTGGCATCGCTTAGAATCCTCACATAAACGGCAATCTTTTGGAATTATTTAAATTATTGAAAAAAATTTCAATTGCCGTTCTGTTTTAAACAATTGTAATCAGAGCCTCGATTACTAGAGCTTATATCTCCGAGTAGTTTTCTGAAGGAAGTAATCCGGAATTAACCTTGGGAAACAATTCGAAGTTACATCGTGATTTTGAATTTCATTTTTCTGTTGCTAAACTGCGAAATATTTTCAGTCAAAAAATCTTTAAAATTTACAACAAACGAAGATTTCATTTTTTTTTTTTCACATCCATTCCATAAGCATTAACGATTTACTAGTACTACTTGGGGCCGAATTGTATTTTGTTAAGGTTTGATGCATTTAAAATGAAACATTGTTAATTAATCTATCTTTCGGATTCATTCCGAAGTACTTTTGAATTAACCACTTCGTATTCAATGATGTGTCTGACACGCGCATCGAATGACTGAATTTTTATTTTCAAGTCTGCAATTAAGCCACAGAATTAAGTATTTAAATACGAAAAAATCGATATGAAACGATTTGGTATCCCAATTGCTTCCTATATTATTTTTAAAAAATCAAATTAACAATAAATTACCAAAATAGGATGAGTTATCTAATTAGAAAGTTAAATAAATTTGTATGTGAAGTGGTTAAAATAAAGGAATTTTTCCGTTAACCGAGCTCAACCGAGAAAACACTTAAAAAATGTGGCGGATTTTTACATTTGGCGATTTTTTGCTTTAAAATCGCTGTAAGGAATTTGGTAGAATTCTACAATATTTGGCTATTTTTCGCTTGCCCCCTGCTAGCGGAAAAGTACCAAAATAAAACAAAATAAAGGAAATTAAAAATTTCTAATCCGTATTACCCCAACTGGCGTAGAAAATACAGTTTGATGACATTTTACAATGTAAAATCGCTGTAAGAAATTTGGCGCAATTCTCCAGTATTTGGCTATTTTTTAATTGCCCCCTGCAAGCGGAAAAGAACCAAAATAAAACATAATAAAGGAAATTAAAAATTTATAATCCATATTACCACAACTGGCGTAGAAAATATGGTTTGGTGACATTTTACAATGTGATTTAGACCGCCAGTTCTCATACATACACATCAAAATTTCCACGCGTATGAAGTAGCAGGTAAATGCTAGTAATATAATAAAAGCCTGAAATCGTAAAAAATAAATCATATATATATATAAATTGAGAAAAACGCGGGATGCAATAGAGAATGGACTTATTTCAAACCCTCTGAAATGGTAGGACAGACAGTTGGACGGTTAACGCCATATTTAAAGTTTATATTATATTGTGTTGTGGCTAATGGCACTTGCCGTGGACAAGCCTCCGCTGCTACGATCAGCAGATTTTAAGCCTAAGAAATGCGTCTCTTGTTTTTACAAGAAGCGCCATCTAGGGCCAAGAGTACGACTTAGATACACACACGTCACAACCCTTTTTAGGGGGTTAACTACATTCATGCAAAGTCATTCATACATCTCAGATCGCAATTTAGACCTGGAACAGAGAACGATCCCCTCTGACCCAGTACCCCCAGTGGTATTACTCTCGACATGAAGGACTTTGCAACCACGAACAGATTTAACGAGCGTCAGTCACCATACACTCGGGGAATCTTTTGGCCGGAGAACTTCGAACCCGTAATGTAAGGAGTACGAGTCAAACGCTCTACCAACCAGGCTATCCCAGCCCTGGGTAAATGCTAGTAATATAATAAAAATCTGAAATCGTAAAAAATAAAAATTGAGAAAAACGCGGGATGCAATAGAGAACCCGCTGAAATCGCGGGATAAACAGTTGGAGGGTTAACGCCGTATTTCACAATTTAAAGTTTATATTATATTATACATAAGAAGGTTTGCCCCTTTATCTTTCTGATATGAATTCTAAAAACCGAACCAGACAGACATCCATCACTTTCTCCGCCATCGCGTGCAAGTTACGCGCACTTGCTCCAAAACAACCAGGACCGAGAGAAACAAGAAAGATAAACCCGAGGTTAAAAGCTTTGTTCTCGGGGGTTGAGCAGAACAGTTAAGAGAAGACGATTGATATTCCGAGTGCGACGCGACTTTCTCACGCCGAGGACCGGTTCGGGGAGGAAGACGTTTTTACGGGGTCAGGGTTGCCCGTTCGGGAGACTGACAAATTTGGTCGGCTTTATTGGGTTCCTTTAGTCGAAAGTGCCCACAGACGCGTGAAATGGCCCCGAAAAATTTGCTTTCGGAACCACGTCTTCGGTTTTGGTGATTTCCCACAAGAATAAGTGGTTTCGGGGCGCACTAAATCAAATGCCTACCGATTTTATGGAAGGCTTTCCCTTGGATCCCACGGAATGCGGGGAGTAATAATTTTGGGGATAAAAATAGTCCAGTAGCGGTGTGGTGGAAGATTGATTTGGAAATATTATGCCAGAAAGAAGGCAGAATTGAGTTGCGTCTTGAGAAGAGTAGTTTTAGTTTAGTTTAGCTATATTAAAGTCCAGTTTTAACAGGCAACGCTAGAGCTATTTTGGGAGGGACTTCGTAATTTTGAACTGCGGTCAGCAGACGAGGATGACACCTTAACACTTCCTCTCCAAAATTCCACACCCTACCAGCGGGAGGACATTTGGCCAAACGGATTTAGGGTGCACCTGAGAAGAGCAGAACTGGGTACCTAATTCCTGATCTTGTAGACTAATTGGAAAATATCAGTTCCAATATATCATATCATTAGAAAAATATCAGTTATTGGTTGATAAACGATAATCTAGAAGACTTTTTTTCCAATACATATTTTAAATTTGTTTATTATTCAGCTTTAATATATATACACAGAATACATAGTTCTTCATGAATGACGTCGTTTTCCTGTTGTCCTCGTATGCCTTATGTATGAACCAAAATAATGTTGTTAAGCAATATTCGTGGAACTGTATATATAAATAACAATTTTTAAAATTTAAAATGATGGATAGGTCATAGATCGATAGATCCCCCCCTTACGAAGGCACACGGATTAACCATAAGGCTGAATGACAAAGTCGCCGCAATAGCAATACTGGCGGGAATTGTGGTTGAGTCCTATTGGCCATCACCGGCCACAGTACAACTCTCCCCGTAGGAAGTACGTCCCTTCATCGATGGCTGGAGTTTAACCCTTATCTATTAGTGTACTCTCCACCTCATCCTCTAACCACCACCTCATCCTCATTACGAGGTGCCCCCCTGGGGGATAAAATAGAGATTGTATCGTGTATGAAAATAAATAACATATAAGAGGATTTCAATTCATTTAATACCACTTATTTAAAAAAAATTGTACCCAATTCAAACAAGTAAAAAATAAAATTGAATAAACTCGAGACAAATTCTATACATTTCGTTTATTATACTTTAATCCCATACGTAAGAATAAGTCCTATATCCTTATTTTGTACACGAGTATTAAATTTTTTGGAGAGGTCTCCCCAAAACTTTCTCGCACTCTCTAATAAAGGTGAGAATGCTTTGAAAGTCTTTTAATCTTTGGCTTGATTTTAGCATCTTTTCTAAATCTATTTCATGATCCTTGGCGAGATTTTTGATTATTAATTCGTGGTATGCTGTTAATAATATCCGAAAACCGAATTTTAGTTTTAAGTGAGTTATTCACAAGCGATTAGAACAAAAAATTACACTTGTAATCACAAAATCACACACCAAATTTGATATATTTAAATCATTACTTTTTTTTAAAAAAATTGGTATGTTTACAGTTTTCTGAAAGCAGAGACCGACAGACGGTCTGCTCTTTGTTGGATTTAGTTCAAAATTCAATAAGCCTCCATCCATACAAGAGATGTTAAATGTCTGTGAAGCGAATATTATTCATCTGGTTCTTTCCTTTATGTTGTTGTGTTAACTTAGATTCAAACAGCCGGATATAGCGAATTCTTAACAGATTTCGATATGAATCTACATATTTGGTGTAAGAACTGTGTAAAATTTTTTATCCGTCCATTTCAAAGCGTTTTTAGGGTTATCTGTGTCACAGATAGGAAGATGGTCATTTTTAAAACACATATTCTTGAAGACCTAGAATATGGAGATTCCGTAAAATCTCGAGTTTTTTTTTTTTGGGGGGGGGGGGGTTTTTATACTTTCTCTAAACTTGAGGAAGTAAAAACATAAATTTTATAAACTACCTCAAATTATCACTCATTTAAAAAAAATCATTTTATGATACGATGCCCACATTTTTTATTTTAATACCATTGGCATCGTATTCATATTATGGCATTTTATAATAAATTCTGGATAGAATTAAGAAAATTTTTGCGTTCCTGGAGCTACGATGTAAGCACGAAGGTTTATTCTAGATTTATTCGAGGTACGAAGAAGGCAAGAAGGGAAAATAAATAAAAAGAAAAAGGAAGAAAAAAAGAATGGCAGAGCCGCAAGCTAATTCCATCATTTGCATTTGAAACCGCGCCGTTTCCTGTCCTATTCTTCCAGAGCTTGTTTTCACAGCAAACGATTTTCAAAACTTTTTTTAACAGGAAAGAAAAATAAAAAATATGAAGAACGAAAAGAATTTTTTTTCATTCGTTTGTCAGTAGGATGAAAAACTACCGTTGTGGTTGCACTGTTTTTTTTCTTCTTAACTTTATCAAAGCATGTTTAAACAGGCAAGACAAGCAGAAAAGAAACCTTGTTAAATCAGCGGTCATGCGTTTTGTATAAATATGCGAACAACTCTTTTCTAGTTGCCAAAAATAAAATCAGAATAATTTTTTTTTAGGATTTAATAATTTTAAAATGTTACGTTTTTCTCGCTTGTGATAACTTTAAATACAATTATTTTCTTTAAAAAAATACATGGACATCTTTAAGACTGTTTATGATTAAAGAACGTTTATAATAAGAACTTCGCCAAAAATTCGTTTTCATAAAATATTGACTTTGGTTTTATAAAAGAGAAATAAAGTTTCAGAAAAGTATTGATTTTTGAATTATGACAGGATGAAAAATAAAAGAATTTGTATGATTTATCAGCAGAAATAAAAAAAAAATAATCTTATTACTCTCTTTGTATATGTATGTATGAAAAAGTAGACAGGAACGGCGTTTCGAATTTAACTTCTCTGTGCATTCAAACAAGTGACCTCATTTACCACCCCAATTCCTAGTTGTTTCATAGAAAAAAATTAAAACAAGCGCTTTATGCTTAGTCTAGACATCTATAGAATGCCTATATTTTGTAAGTAATAATCTATAATAATTCTCCATGTAATAAAAATTACAAAAAAGAAAAAAAAAATGACTCCTATATGAAGATTTACCGTTTAACATTTTTGAAAGGCTTATTTCTATTTTGGTAAACTTTTCTGAACTATGTTACAGTACAATTTACGAAATGATGGGCGAAACTTAATTAATAGTAATTAGTTAATTGGAACTTCTAATCACTTTCTTATTGATATTAAAAGCGAGACATGAGAATATACACAGTAGAATTAATAATATCAAAAAATTATATTAAGACATTAATAATCATTAAAATGTGATGAAACAAAAATTCTTCGTGAGGAAAAAATTCTTCGGTAACTAAATTGCAAAAATTAAAAATATATATAGTTTTTATTTTAATATAAAGTATTAAAATATAAAAACAAGAAGTAATTTTTTTCGGAATTGTGCAAAATTGCGGATAATTGATTATTTTATATCAGATGACTTCATATAAGCATCAGAAAAGATCCATTTTTAAATCAAATAATTTACTTATCAAAACAGATTCCCCCGTTCAACAATTTTGAATACTTTTAGAACTATCAAAGGCAATTTAACCCTTCACTGCATGAATTAATAAAGCGTTGAAAGAAAATTGTTTCACGGTGGAAATAGCTTTATATTATTATCAATAAGACATATTAAAAGAAAAATAATGAAACAGTTTTATATTTTAGGTTTTTTTTTACGGAACCATATATGGGCTCATATGAAAACTATTACAGTTAAAAAGCAGAAAAATTATTTTTTCCTTTTGTCAAAAAGTACTTAGGTTTTTGAAAAAAAAAATTGCTCGCACTTCAATTCTTCTTTTTCACCCACTTGCACAAAAGCGAGGTTATTTCAAAATGTCATAAAATCATAATCTTTTTTTTTTTTTTGCTTTTTATTATTGTTAAATATATATTTGATGGATTAAAATAGTTTGAATTATTTCATAATACTTAATTTGGAAATAAAATTGAATCAAAACTGCAATACCATATATTTGCCCATAGGCGGTAAAGGGTTAAAAAAATCGAATAGCAATGATTTAATCGGCTTACAGGTATATATATATATATGTGTGTTTTATAAAATTTAATAATATCTCTAATTATAGCATGAACTGTAGATTAAGATATCAAGAGAGGTCGGTTACTTCGACATCCGCCAGAACACCCATATTTTCCCACCCCTAAAATAAGCCAACAAAAAAAAATCAATCCTTGTGCGACTTGCATCTACATTCTCTGACCCCTGAAGGCACTTCTGATTGCAGAAAAAAGAGCGTAGATAATACAATTAAGTACAATTATAAACAGAGCGTCAGAATGGTGCCTCCTTTTTTCTCAAGCCATCTTTCTGCTTAGTCTGATCGAATGATAGAGTTTTTCTCAACTCCGGAGACTAATTTTTGGGTTACCACATTTGGCGATGAAGTATTGGCATGCTCTACTTCGGATAAAATTGTCATTTTATAAGAGGCTTCACATCAGTAGACAATCCGGAACTAAATTTCTATAAATTTTACGAGAATGGCTAAAAAATGATCAATATCAATGAATATCAATAAAGTGACTATCTGATCTACAAGTGCATTGAGGCAATTTCCTTTTTTATCTTGTGAGAACATAATTTGTTTTGTTTATGGGGTTTTGAGGTGTCTCAGAAAAAAAAGTAGGCAATGAATCGTTCAGTAAATATCATAATCTAAATCTGTTTACAGACATTTAGCAGACGATTCCTTTTCAGGCATTTTATAACTGCTACTATTTTTATTTTAATTAAAATATTATTAAAAGTTAAAAGCAAACGATTTTTCTTTAATAAACATATTTTATTAATTTTATTTTCCGTTTTTTTTTGTATAACAGTTGATGTACAATTGTAAAATCTTTTAGAGTCTGGCAATGCTTGTAATATATAATGTTCAGTGCAAAGAATAAACAAGCAGATGGAATTCTAAAATGCTTGGAGCATTATTCAATTTAAATGTTAATACTCCCGAAAGAAAAGAATTTTTTGATTCAATGGAATATATTTACTATCTGAAATTACGTAATAATCCATCCGCTTCAACAAAGATCCATCACACGTCGATAGATTGCATATTTTCGACAAATATTGTAAGAACGTGTGATTTATATGAAAGTGCATTTAGTTCTCATTTGCCATTGTATGTTCAAATTCTTTGGGAGAAAATGCAAGTTACACACTTACTCCACCAGAAGACAATGATTCAAGATTAGAATGTGGGCCAGATTTATTAGAAAGACCTGGAGATAATGATCCAGGATTAATGATTATTAGAAAGACCTGGAATAAAATGCGAAGAAGACGATTATCGAAGACGACTTTGTATAGTAAAAGTTTCAAAAAATGTTCTCACATGATTACTTAAAATTTGAGATAGCAGATTTCAATTTGTGTGTGTGTGCATCATATAGGGGAACCTACAAAATTGTAGGAGATATACACAACTTCAGTGGTGAGCAAAAAGTGAATACAGATTAGTATAGTCTCACTTTCTCAGCTGAAATTGGCAATGATTTTCTTCATATAAAATTGCCTTTTTTTAAACTTTTCCATACACGTAGTTTAGAGAAAGCATAGTAATCATCAAAGAATTAGAATTCGGAGATTATGACGAATCTTCACATTTTTAGACCTCTCAGAACTCGAAAAATACATTTTTGGAAAATACCCGTCAGTCTCTGTCTGTCACAAAAATAACTTAAAAACGTTTTGAGCCAGAAGGTTGAAATTTGATTCACAATCTTTACACCACATTTGCAGATTTGTGTCAAATCTTGAGTAAAATTTATTCAGTAGAAGTCCGGCTCTTCGAATATAAGTTATCATCATAAATGCAAAACGAAGTAAGCTAGATAAATAAAATTGGATACACAGATTTAACATCTGTAGTATAGACAATTGTGAAATTTTGGGGAAAATCCATCCAAGAGTTGACTGTCTGTTTGTCTATATTTTCAGAAACAGGTAAACGCGACAGCTCGAGAACGGAATGACTTAATGTATCAAATTTGGTATGGAATTTTGTGATTATTCGTACAGTTTTGAGTCAAGTTTTGGTTTCAATTGGATAAAAAAATATGTCTAAAAAACAAATTCGGTATTTGGATTCTATTAATGCATGTCAGATATTAATTGTTAAAAAACTCATCAAGAATGATAGTATGACAGTATAGTTTGATAGCATGACAAGGATGACAGTAAGTTTTAAATTCAAACCAAAAGTTGATTATTTTAGGCAAATGCTATGCAAATCTTTCGCTGTCATAAGTTTATTAGAGGGTATGTAGGAAAGTTTTGGAACAATTCTCGAGTGTTTTCTTCCAATTCTTTTTTCTATATATAAATTTACTTATTTTCATCATCATTATTATGTAATATTTTGTTCATCTCTTTTGTATTAAATATTCATAATATAATGATATCGCTATTTATTTTTTCTAGATCATTATAATGATCGGAGATTAAGAACCATTGAGTTCACGCACTCGATAATCCTCTCGCACATCGGCAAGCCTGTTTAGAAGAGTCGTGAAGACTATTTTACTTATTTCCTACACTTTTAAAAGTAGAAATCTAAAAACGAGACAGCTTAAGAAAGAAAGAGATAACAAGAGAGAGACAGTTAAGAAAAAAAGAATTGCGTATGTAAAGTATTAGAAGAGTTGTGCTATTATGTTTCTGAAATGGCAATCATTTAATTAAGCAAAAAAGGAATATATTATATATGTTATCTCAGCAATAACCGAAATAGTCTGAATCATTTTAGGCAGAAACATATATCACATTTTTTTTATTTCCTTAATAAATTCTTAATTAGGCTTTTTATCTTTCTGCAATTCCCATATATTGCACTTAAATATTTTTTAACCCATCCAGCTTTAATAAATTGAGTACACGCAATTAAGTATTTTTTTTCGGGGAAAAATAATACAGTGAACTCAAATTTAGTTATATCATCTTAATCACAACACACTACCGATGACGGGACGTGCTTCCTACGCTGGAGTTTGTACTGTGGTCGATGATGGCCCTCAGGACTCAATCATAGTTCCTGGTTATGCTTTTGCGGCTTTCGATCATTTAAGGATTCCGTGGGCCTTTCTGTAGGTCTTAGTAGCTGGTTCATCTAATTCATTTTATTCTTCATTTATAGCGTCATCTAATTCCTTCATTCTTCTTTTATGGTGTCATCTAATCCATTTCATTCTTCATTTGTGGTCCCATCTAATTCATTTCATTCTTCTTTTATGGCGCCATCTAATTCATTTTATTCTTCATTTGTGGTCCCATCTAATCCATTTCATTCTTCTTTTATGGTGCCATCTAATTCATTTTATTCTTCATTTATAGTCATCTAATCCATTTCATTCTTCTTTTATGGCGCTATCTAATTCATTTCATTCTTCATTTATGGTGACATCTAATTCATTTCATTCCTCAATAGTGGTATCATCTAATTCATTTCATTCTTCTTTTATGGTGCCATCTAATTCATTTCATTCTTCATTTATGGTACCATCTAATTCATTTCATTCCTCATTTATGGTGTCATCTAATTCATAACCGATAGGAATAATCCCTCACCAATATTCTTTTATATTTGCTCAGTATGATATTTTAAGTTAAGTTTCGTCATGTAGTGAAGGGAATCGAGCATGGATTATGGATCTGTCACTTTTGGTCGATTGTTCCAAAATTTAATAAGGATTCATAATTTTGGCTGCAGAAACTCCTACAATCAAAGTTATCCATCTAGCTTGTAATTTTTTTATATTTATAGCTGTTTTATATACCATTATAAATCAACAGACAGTCAATAATTTGCAGAATTTGATCTTACGTTTATTTTAGAATCATAGCATTGATGATGAAATATACGCCAAAGTTCATTGTTCTAGACCGTTGCACTTTTGAATAAAGTTCAAATACCAACAGCAGAATAACTCTCAAAGTCTTTTTGATGGAGTTAATTCAGATTATAAACGATATGTGATTTTTACATCACTAAATATTAGATTTCAGTCATCTATTTCTTTCTTCTTTTTTTTTTCCAGATATCATGTGTCAATTAGTCCGATATAATTTCGGAAACTTTTTGGAGGGAGTGAAAAAGGTCTAAATATAGTAATGAATCAAAATCTAAATATTTTGATAACAGCACTTTTTTTAAAAAAAAATGTGTATACAAGCAAGTAAAAATATCTAATCGCGTCAGTTAAAAATTTAGACAAATGTTATCTATTCGAACTATAATTTTCTAAATATTGATCGAATGAAACTGAGACACATAAATTTGAGCAATCTTTCAAAACTGTCTAATTGCGAAAGCTCCCGAAAAAGAGTTTCTGCTTTTGCCTCTATTGATGCAGTTGCATGTTATGTTTACGCGGCGTTTGTTTTTCCTTTCAAGCTATGGCAACAGTACGCCCATTAAACTGAGATGATGACAAAAGGATATAAAAGATATCGCAGTCTTTTGTCGAAATGCCATTCGGAATCAATAACACGTAACGACTTTTCAGTCCCAGTCTTTTATAAAAACGGTTATCGGATTCTTTCGGCAGTTAAACAAACACGCGATATTTTCTGAAAAGAAAAAAACCACTCTGCGTGCGTTCTTTTTGCAAGGTCGAAGCAACTATAAAAAGTGTGTTAACAACTTTAAACATCGTTATATTAGCTCAGAACAAAAATTTAAGGAATGTAACCACATTCGGAATGAGTTTTTATGAAATGTTATAAAATTTGGGAATTTTTATAGAATAGAGTAAATCGATACCTGTTAAACAAAAATATTTCTGTTAAAAGACAAAAACAGTTTAAAAATTAAGAGAATTTTTTTTAAGGACATGGGGTTACAAGCAAATGTAGAAAAATTGAAATTGAAAAACTAACTTCAAAATTAAAAAGTAGGAAAAAAAAATTATTTTTTGGTTCAGTAATAAATGCACTATTGTTTTTATATACAAGTATAATTCTACTTTTACATTTTTGTCTATGTTTTAATACTATTTACATTTTTTTAAAAAAGTATTGACGCATTTCCTAATATACAAAGTTAGTAATATACAAAAAAAAAATATCTTTGTTTTTATTTTAAATATCTTTCATTTCCCATTGTTGCTTTTGGTCGTGAGGAAACAATTCAGGTTCTTTTTTTATTTTGATTATATCAAGTCACTACTACCCTGGGTGATATTTATGTGTGTTTTCACAATCCCCCCCCTTCTCAGGATTTCCGCCAAGAAAAGCAGCCGTACCAATTATAATCATCTTTTTCCATCTCTATGTTTTGAGTCACACTTCGGGGGTTGATAGATAATACGATGACTTCCGGACTTTGGAAGAGAGAATAAGAAGAGAAAAAAAAAGGAGGGGGGGGATGCAAACAAACCGGATGTTGGAACTAGGGAGACACGCGTTTCGCGCGTTATGATTGCTGACGATCAGACGAGGGAAATCAAGAAAATAGGAGGTGCGTGCTACGGCAATTTCCGTCATTTGTGACTGTCCCGGGCAGACGAATTCCCCCAAATCTGTTCTAATAAATTAATCTGGCCAAATTCCCAGTGTTTCCATGGGAACTCGGCCTCTCACATTTGTAATGGGATTAGTTAAACGCGCAGATGGATGTGAGAATCTTGTGGGAGGGTTGTTTAGTTAAACAGTTCATGTTTTATTCATTAATCGGGAATGTTTTGCATTATTTTCGACATAGCTGTATAAAGAGCGGTAAATTATCTTTTAGAATGCTGTCAAATTTTATGCATTTTCTAGTAATTTTACAAAGAAATAGTTCAGAATAAATCATATAGGCGCTTTTTTCTTCTTGAAATAATGAAAAGTCTGACACTGCAGAAAAGTATATAATGAGTTAGGGCATTATTGCGATTATTTTGCTCGCAAAATGCAGAATCATTTTATAAAATGAATCTAAAACACATAACAAATAGCTATCGGTTGCTCTTTGCATATCTGCACTTATTTAATCTGTGAGACAAGAAATTAAAAAATAAAATTATATTATTTATTTTTTAGAAGTGCAAATGATCTGAAATTGCTTCTAGAAAACGATTTTTTTGTTACTTTCATATGTTATACGTAAGTGAAATGGTTTTCAACAATTTAAATATTTAAGATTAAAATAAATTTCATTTTTTTCCTTCGAAATCAGGGGAACTTTAAACGTATTTAATACACAGCAAACTGGAACCCTCAATAAAGCCCATTTTATTTTTTTCTTACCAAAAAAAATATTAAAATATATAGTAGTTTGATATTAATACTAGCACTGATAATAAATTTTTTAAAAAAGTTTAATATTGTTTGAAAATGTTTACTAAAATTCATACGAAATCATTATTTCAATTAAATTTAGTTAAAAATACTATAAGGATTTGCCAAATACAGTAGCTGTAAGCCCCATGAATCTCTCCTGTCGATTGTTTTGAACGATTTTTCATCATATATTTACAAACAGTATGATGCCCAATGGTGAATTTCTTAATAGGCAAGCTACCTAGGATCGTTAGGCTAAGATACCATAAAAAAGTCCCTTAAGACATTTCATTTTTCTTGCTCACTTATAAATAAGTTCGTTAAAAAATTATAAATTCTGTGAATTATAAAATATTATCATAGCAACGACTTAATATCAGCAATTTAACAAATATAATTGGTTCAGGTTCTGTTCTTTTAGTAGTTAGAACATTTATGAAGATTGAAATGCCCTTTTTAATAATATTGCATACAAATGTGGATACTGGGCAGTCTTAAGTCAAATAGATAAAAAACCCAAAGTGATTTTCAAATAGTATTAAAATAAAAATAATTAATCTAAAATAAACCATGAATATTTTAAGAATGTCTTTAATGCAAAACTAAACTGACCAAATTATTAAAAAAAAGGTTACAAAATTTCAAATACACAGGAGCGCAACGTACCTAAATCCCTCACTAGTATAGCATTTTATAAACATTATGAAGCTAAAAATTAAAATAATAATAATAATAACGGCCTGTTTATAGTTTGTGTCAGATTCCAAAAAACAACAATAGAATGTTCAAATAGTTTTCAAATAAACAATAAATGGTACCATTTTGTTCTTCACAAATGAAAGTCAGAAAAATAACAAAACAACTTCGTTCCATTTTGTTCCGAGTCCTAGTATTATGATCATTTATTTATCCGTAATAAAAATAATTGGATCCATTTGACTTTTCCTCCTTCATTTATTCTTCGTAACCCATAATTCCCACCCACATCATCTTGGCTAGTAGCACAAGTTTCAGTCCATTCATAGCTGATGAACGATAAATTCTGCTGCTCCACAAAGAAGAGGAGATAAAGTTTATTCAGTTCGTGACTGGTTTGTTGAGAGGTCATCTTGAAATCAATCAAAATAAACGAAAGTGCTTTGAATCAACAGTTCACATGATTCATTGAGAACTAAATAGGCTGTGCAAAAGAACATTTTCAAGAGATACTTACAAAAGGCATTTACAGAAATCAGGTCACAGAAATTCAATTTTATTTTATAGCTTTCTTCTAGAGAGATTTTAATTCGATTCGGTAGCGTTCACCCGTACAATGGCCGAACGGATCTTTCCCAAGCTGTGTGATACAAAAGAAATTTTGATCAAAATTTGGTCAATGCCATTAGTAATTGGAAAGTTTTTGTGTCAGTTGCAAAGCTTTATTGATAATAATTGTCTGCTTTCACCAGAAGTTGAAAAAAATTAACGTGAACAGAACTTATTCTGAAGAAAAATGTTGAAACAGAAAGAAGTGATGGAATATGTGAACTTAAAAAAAAGAAAATCAGAATGTTTATTTAAAAACATTTTATAATCGATTTAAAAAATTATTACAGCTAGAGCAATCAATTTAATCACAGACCAATTAAAATGTATTCGCGTTTTTAAATTTAAAAAAAAGTTTGTATTCGAAAAAATTCAGGAAAAAAATGAAACGAAGTAAAAGTTTGGAAAAGTATAGCAATCTGTTAGAAAAGAAAATGAATTTTAAGGCATATAAATTATAAAAGTTTTTCAATAATTTAAAAAAAAACAATAATGAATTAGTTTTTTAATTTCGGTTAAGACAAAAACAAGTAAAACAAAGCAAATCAAAAAGTATGTCAATTTAATAATGAAGCTAGCGTTAAAATAAACAAAGAATAATTTGTATTTATAAACGAATGAAAATTCATTCAAGAGAATGTTTTAAAAATTAATGGAAATGCTGGAATTTTAACACAATTTCAAAATCACTAAACTAGATTTCAATATTTTGGAAAGCTTAGCTGCATTCAAGCATAAATGTTTTTTTATTCAGTTTTATATCGGACTTCTAATCAATAAACTAGAACAAGAAATATATAAGAGATCTATTATGTAAATGCAATACTTCCTCCACTTTTACGTTCTTGCTTTTGCAGTATCCTTGCATTAAAATCGTCAAGTTTATATTCATGAAACTTATATTTCCCGTAATTTTGTACAATGCAAAGCAGTATTTATAGCGGGAGAAACCATATATTTTTTAAAGATGCACTTATTACTAGAATTTCCATATGTCCTCTATATACGCGTCTGTTAATGTATTTCAATATCCAGGCGCATATTGCAATTTCCCCCCTTTTATATTGGTAAAAATAAGAAACATCGATAATGGGAACAACGAAATTTTATTCAAATAGTTTATATGTTTTAAAATATTTTTAAAAATAATTATAAAACTTCAAAGCAATTATGAAAATAAGTATTAAAAAATGGTCGTTTTTTTTTTCAGACAGAAAGTTAAGGTGCGCCCAAAATTGATGCAAGATTTGAATTTGCCGCTATTCTTGCAGTAAAGTGTTGCCAACCCTTTTTTGTTGTTGTTGTTACTTATGGCACTTGCCATGGACAAGCCCCGCTGATACATCGGCAGATTCTAAGCCAGAAGTATACGTCTCTTGTTTTACAAGTAGCGCCATCTAGGGCCAAAATACGACTTAACTACACACACGTCACAACTCTTTTTAGGGGGCGGACTACATTCATGCAAATTCATCCATTCATCTCAGATCGTAATTTAGACCTGGAACAGAGAACGATCACCTCTGACCCAGTACCCCCAGTGATATTACTCTCGATATGGAGGACTTTGCGACCACGGACAGATTTAACGAGCGCCAATCGCCACACAATCGGGGATTGTTTTAGCCGGTGAGTTTCGAACCGGTAACCTAAGGAGTACGAGTCCAACGCTCTACCAACCAGGCCATGCCGGCCACCCTATTTTTTAAAAAGAATAATTTGACAGCTAATGGTTTAGGTTAGAAAAAAAAAGTTGAGCATTACACGATCGAACAATGTTTTTTCATTGTTGAACAATATTTCCAAAAAAAAAAAAAAATGACCACAGTTCGAAAATTTGATAATTGGCCTTCTAAACGTGCGAATTAACAACATTGAATTTCTTTTTATGAGGTTATTTGAAGTTAAATGTCTATGCTGAAAAGCACACAAGCACACTTGCATTGAAGGAGGAAATTCTACGCTGCATCAACGAAATGTAGTCACATACGTAAAATGGTCATGGAAAATTTCGCGTAAGACTGCGCATGTGCCAGCAAAGCCATGGGGGTCATTTCCCTTATGTGCTATTCCATATGTAATTCTATAAAAATATAACAATCAAAAAAATTGCGTGTGTGTTTTTAAATTTTTTTTCAAAAAGCAACGCGTTGTCCCATCGTGTAACACTCCATTTTTACCAACTCTAAACTATCAGTTGCCGAAAGGGTTTTTTAAATAGGGTTACCAATACGTTATTGCATGAATGGCAGAAAATTTAAATCTTGCGTTAATTTTACGACAGCGTTTATAATTGATGAGATTATATCAAACAGAGCTCTGGAATACGAATTTACTATTACAGATCACAGCGCAAATAGCGTGAGAATATTTTCTCTAATGTCAACTCATTGTTCGAATGAAATAAAAGAAGTTGTTATTGGAGGCAATCGAAGCAATTTCTATTTGTCTAAAATTTTAAAATGTCTTGTTTTCAATTATAATAATGTTAGTGAAAAAATGATAGAATTAAGATAATAAAATTAATATTAAAATACGATAGGATTGAAAAAGATTAGTCTTGCCTTTTTCTTTTAATTCTTCATATTCGTTTAAATGAATTATGAAAGTATTGACTTTTTTTTATCAGAGTGAAACGAATCATTACTAATCCATTTTTTTATGTTTTATTTATTTAGCATTTAAACATCCCGCATCAATGTTCGGTAATTATGACCGATTATTCAATAATAATAATAAAAATAAAAAATAAAAATAAATGTTACATTTGGTAGTTCTAGATCCAAAGGTCTATCCTAAAGAGCGTTTGGAACAATTTTAACATCAAGTAAGTAGAAATTTCCAGATATCAGCATGAAAACATGTTTCGTATGGCACTTGCCAAGGATAAGTTCGTTGAGGTAGTCAGTGATTTAAGCCTAATCAGCGTCTCTTGTTTTGTAGTAGCGCCAACTAGGGCCAAGAGTACGACTTTTGCTACTGACTCATCACAGTCGCTTGCACAGCCCCT
The DNA here is from genome assembly GCA_026289955.1 of Argiope argentata. NCBI lineage: Eukaryota > Metazoa > Arthropoda > Arachnida > Araneae > Araneidae > Argiope > Argiope argentata. The sequence continues at coordinate 6,366,342 of JAOUZG010010699.1, forward strand.
TTTTACAGGGCACATTCACTCACCTTACAAATAAAATAAAGAACAACAACCATGCCAGAACCGGAACGCCAGATCACGGAGAAGACGCGCTACCCCTATGCCAGGACACCGACGCATGAAAAAATTATCATGATAACACATTTTTAAAAATCCAGTTAAACAAACGGTTATCTTTTCATTAAATATGGTTATTTTCTTCTCTCAAAAATAATTCTTTCCCTAATTATTTAGATTACTTTAATTTCATGAAACAAAAACAGAAACAACAAAAACATCTAGTTCCAAATATTTTCCAAAATGGAAGTCAGCATCTTCAAATAACTCACTAACTCCGCACAGACATGCCTGTGTTTCTGTGTTGAGATTGCATTTTACGACAATGACCCAAGATTACGACCCTATCAGCAAAACTCATTCACTTCATATCTAACTAAACAACTAAAAGAAAGCACATTCCCCTATTTTTTTTTCTTCCTTGTAAACGACTACATTTACACAGCTGTAAGAATAATGAGTTAACATAAAGCATAACACCCAGCGTCTTAAAGCAACCAAAGAAAAAGTAACAGTAATGATAATAAAAAAAGAAAGCAAACGAATGTGAAATCATAGAAGCTGCAATGATGACGACTGCGTTTTCTTTGAAAAAACAAATAAAAGCAAAAATCGTCTGCATGAAAGGAAGAGATTTAAAAAATTCCACGAAACTGTATCTGGCGGAAATGGTGGTAATGAAATTAAAAAAAATATGTGAAGCATTTATCAGTTACATAAAAGTAATCATTGTTCATAAGGATGGCGAATGAAGAGTTATGCGAACAGTTGACATCGCACGAAGAACTTTAGACCAAGGTTAGAAATGTCTTTAAAAAGAAAAAGGCCAGCCGAACTGAATCGTTTTCTGTCCGAAAAAAGAACCAGATAAAGGCTACAGTCTAATTATTCTGACGAAATGTGAAGTACTTGTCATTCAGCGGAGCTTTAAACTTTCCCACGTTTTATGGAGTGGTGATTAAAACATCATAAACAAGAAGTGATCGTTTATCATTAAAATACTTCGCACGTCGTAAAATGGCTCGTATCTTTAGATATAAATTTTTATAAATCAAATCGCTTTTTTTTTAATTCGACTTTTTATGATGGTATATTATATATAAAGACATTTATTTACAACAGTTTCTATTTCTTAAAATAGAGAGGCGATGAGTAGAGAAAAAGAAGCCACAGAAATTCTAAATTTTGAACCGTCTGATTTAATCCAAAATGTCTGGTAAATGTAACATTGCTTTTATTGATACTAAAGCTCGCAAATAATGAGAATCAAGGGTGTTCAAAAAAATTCTAAAGAAAAATTATTTAGAAGTTATTATTTTTTAAAATTTTAATATCATCTTTTTGTAAACATTGTTAGATATGAACAATTGATAGGTAACTAAAAATGAAATAATACGACACATTTAACTTACTATCGTAGGGAAAAAATTGTAGATTTTTTTCCCTCTTCCGAGCGAATAAGAAAAAAATAGGGATTATTTTAGCTTTTATGTGACTTTGAGTACATTAATTTATGCCGAATTTATATTTGGCCAGTTATAAGACGGCAAATAGGTTGTGTATCTATAGAAAAGCTAAAAATTACTGTTCGGTCGATGGTAAGTAATTGTCTCGGTGGGACAACAACATGTTGATGCATTATTTTTTGTTCTACTCATGCGTTTGCAGAATTTGGAGGTGATTTTTTTTTAGCATGAAAAAATTGATTACTTATCATAGATTAATCTGACAGTTTTTGCTCTTGGTTCTTTCTGATACGAGATTTTTATTTTTCCCACTTTATTTGCCATTTCTTTTCCGTAGTTTTCCAAATTTAGATATGTTGACTTTTTCCCCCGTTTTACTTTTTCTTGTGTGTAAATATTTTTAAACGATACGCAGTGAAAAAGAAAAATTCAGTGAGGCCATAATGGCAACTTATAACCGGGCATCGAATGCCTGAATCTATCTTATGAAATTGTGGTAAACATAAATCATTCTCTATCTAAGTATGGGCTGCCTACTGGCCCTCTTATAACTGAAAGTGACCTCTTATAAGTTGAACTGTAAAAACCCGGGATTATCCCTTAAACAGTGCTTTTAATTCAATGAAGCACTTGGTTAAATAAGAAATATAACTGCATTTCCAAAATAAATTAAAATAATAATTTACTTCAGTTTTCAACACCTTTATTCCCAAATATTTCAATACAATTTTCATTAACGTAATTGGAAGAGAAAGGGATAGAAAAAATTATACAATAAAATGATATATAAAGAAATGAGAAAAGGAAATATATGATTGAAAATTTCACGTTATTTTGTGAGAACGTTATTATTTTTAAGTCATTGTTTGTCTTAATCAATTTAAGTCATTAAGTAATTTAAACCAGTTTGAAAAAGCAGTACTGGTAAAATCAGGCCAGTCTTTTAAAGACGCATCTGCTTTCAAAGAAGGATACGTAATAATAATGCAGTACTGGTAAAAACAGGTAAAAAAATATATGCGAATAAAAGATGTTGATGAATGTTGCTTTTCATGTTCATTTCCTACACGATTTCGAGCTGCCTTCAATTACTCACAACCCTCTAACGAAAACAACATCATGTTCTCACATAATAAAAAATATTATTATCAATATTGCTTTTGGCAATTTATTTATAGAGATGTAAAAATTCTATGTGCAAATTGTGAGAAGCGATTCATTTACGACGTAAAGTCTCATTGCAAAATATTTTCCCATCATTATTTTGTTCTTGGAATTCCATTTCTCTGTTTCTTTATAGATTATGTGAACAATCTCTATTTTTCCACTCATATATCAACGGTATTAAAAAAAAGATCATCTTTGTAAATTTTCCTATTACTTTTTTATTTTATTTTATTCCTACAGCTTACAAATTTTATTTAAAAAGCTAAATATATTTTCAAAGTATCAACTCTTTTTATAATCCGGTTTTACATTGTTAAAATAATTCTATTTTTTTTCTATTAAAACAGCCAGTAGTTGAATACCTTTTTAACAAAAACAACAGACGATAATTTCTTTCCAAAAAATAAATCGTATTGACACAACATTTTCATCACTTGATGGAATGGGAACGATATTTTATTTGAAATTGCTGGAATAGAAAATTTTATTTTCGAAGAGAAAAGAAAGAAATGGCAACGAATCTAGAAAGAATGAAAAGAGAAATAATTGCTTTTCACAGACACAATCATCTTGTGTTTTTAAAGCTATATATTTCTCAATTTTCTGGGTTTTCTTGTGATTAATTTGATTTCCTTCCAAAAGACGGGGAAAAAAGAATGAAGGGGGAAAATACATAGCATACAATCTAAAAAAAGAAAATAAAACTGTTTGCTAAGCACGGATACGAAAGGATTGAAAATGAATGGAAAAATAATTTTTTTTAATATCCCAACCTGGGAAATGACAGATAAAGATTTTTTCCTTCTCAGCCTTTTTATTTTTTTTCTTACAAAGCAGGATTGTTTTTATTTTATTTTTAATTAGATGCATAGCAAGTTTAATATCTGTGAGGTAACACATTTTTAATACACTGTAAATAAATGAACAAAAAATTTATTAAAGCAGCTCAGTTTATCCTCAAAAATAGTAATTATATAGAGTAAGGATAATAGAAATTTTTTTTTAAAAAATATGAATAACAAAATATAATTTTAACGAAACATTTAAATAGTTTGTTTTGAAAACATTCTAAAACTCTTCTGCAATAGAAGCAATTCAATTATATTTGTGATAGATAAATGAAATATTTTTGTTGCTAAGTCTTTATAAATACAAATATACACGAAGAATAAATTCAAAATGCTGCACTTTAAAATATTAGATAAATTTATATCGGACATTCATTAAATTTATCGAATTATTTTTACTTATTATTGAATATTTACTAGATTTATATCGAAACTGAGCTTATATGAATTTAATATGAAAATTTTGAAAAGCATTAATTAAATTCGTACTGATAAATTTTACCACGTATTAACGAAAGTAAGCGTACAATAAATTAGGGATGTTCCACGGTATTCTCCCAGATATGTGCAATGTTCAACTAAAACTGCTTTTCTTTCAGTATAAATAATCTTCTACAAAAAAAAAGTTGATGGGGGAGAAAAAAGTGTAATGCTTTAAAATGTTTAACGCATATAAATTATTTCATACTTCTAATCGCAATGTCTGATGAATTTCTTGAAACAATAACTCATTAAATATATTATGAATTTTGTATGAATTAGATGTAAATAGTTATAAAGTGTTGTGCAAATATTGTAAATATTTTTAAGTAGTTTAATTGTATAAAATTAATTGTAATGGAATCGCACGTCAGCGAAAAGAGACCGTTTTAAGGGAATTTACAACAGGAGATAACCATATTTGATCATTTTAGCGATAGGTTGCATTGGCAACTTAATGGGGTCGCTAACGGTTTTTACTACAAAATAAAATTAGTAGAAGCAATTAAAATTACTACAAGATAAAATTAGTAGAAGGAAGATAAAATTAGTAGAACCAAAGGAATAAAATATTTGTCATTACAGAATAATGGAGAAATTTTTTAAATTCGTGCCTTAATGGCTGGCAGTCAGTTGAGTTCGGAGGATAAGCTACGTGGTTATCTGAGCTTGAGAAGGCCGTCTTTTCTCTTGCTGCAGTGTCAATCTAAAGCTTCGCTGTTATTTGAAATTAACGGATTAATTAAAGATAATTCGCTGTGAACCGGTAGCTTGTGTATCGTATATTTAATACACGTAGCGTATATTTCATAGACAATAAAGTCTGCATCTTTTTATCGCTCTTGTATGGGAATTACTACTTTTGTAACAATATCAATAAAAAAACACCTTTAAAGCAAACGGAAATTCAATATGAAACGATAAAAACTTTATTTTCCCTCCCTACCCAAGACAGTAGTCTTATCGTGGGTACTTTAATGATGGAACATAGTAAAAAAATAAATGAAAAATACTTCTAAACTTTATTTTATTCGAAATTGTTTCAATAATCATAGATTAAAGTTCACACGAATATTTTTTGCCTTCAAATTTCGGAGACCCCAAAACAACATCATGTACTCACATGATAAAATGACTGACAAAAAGTTTATAACATCTCAAAATAATTTTATTCATAACCAGTTGCACTTGGCGACCATCTGGCTATCTTTAAAGGCAACTAAAAGCCGACAACTAATTCTCTTAACTTCGCATCGCACCAGAAATAATCTTTTACAACTTGACGTAAGCCGTGATAGCCTGGTTGATAGGGCGTTATATTCACATCCCTTGGGCTGCGAATTCGAACCCGTCAGCCGAAGATTCTTCGTGCGTGTGGCGGCTGGCGCGCGTTAAATCTGTCGTGGTTACAAAATCTCCTATGTCGAGAGTAATATCACTGGGGATACTGGGTCAGAGGTGATCGTTCTTTGTTCCAGATCAAAATTACGATCTGTGAATGAATGAATGTACTTTATGAATGAAGTCTGCACCGTAAAAAGGCTAAAGTGTGAGCTAAAAGTCAGACTTCTGTCTTCGGGTGCTCTGGGATTCATAAACTTAAAAGCTACTGCACCTCTCCTTCCGAAAACGAGAACAACAGAAATCAACCTGTGATTTACAGTTTACCGAGGGGAAATTTTTAAGTTATTACTCTCACAGACAGTCATAATTCCAAAAATAGTTTTTTCGGGCTAGGAAAGACCAGATTCAGCAAATTTTGACTGTTTCGGATATTA
>JAOUZG010010699.1:6372534-6389903 GCA_026289955.1 Argiope argentata
TATATATATATATAATACAAGAAATTGATTCAGAAATATGAATTCAGCGAAAGCTATTTAAAAACTAATGGGATAATAAAGGTTTTAATTCAACTAGTGAATCTATTTTTTTCCTCCCATTGATATATTTGTTTTCCAAAATAACAAAAACGCCTATCTCTGACTAACAAAATCATTATTGTTAGTCCCAGGAGACTAAAATGGCGCTTATTGATAAATCTATATATAACCCGCTCTTCACCATTCTCTACTGTTTCATCTCATTACAGAGTTCTGGAAGCCACGACCTTTTCTGACCTCCCTTGAAAGTGAAACAAGCGACGTGGAGGCGAATCCTGCGGTTTCTCTTCCTCGTCCAGTGTCTATCAAGAAGCGCACCCTCATCTCGGAGGCCCTCCCTCGTTCTATTTTTAATCGAATGACAGCGGTTTTCTTGATGAAACGCAGCACTCAACGGCACAGTGTTTTATTAAGAAGTGTAACCCGGGAAGTCATCATCAACGGAGAGAGGAGCAGAGAAATTGGTGCTAATACGAAGTGTTAAAACACCCAAAAGAAGATTTAGGAGCCGCTCCACTTGCCTCTGGTGGAAGATGGAAACGTCATGACCGGAAAACTATAAATTACTGTAACGCAGCTTTTAAAAATGGCTTGAAAAATATTAATGGCTTGAAAGTATGAATTGAAAGTAATGGCTTAATTAAATGGCTTGAAAGTATTGTTTTTATTACTTATGTATAAAATATGCATAGGGCAATAGAACTTCGAACACACACACACACACACACACAGAGAGAGAGAGAGAGAGAGAGAGAGAGATAGAGAGATTATAAATGAAATTGGGTAAAGATAGAGAAGAGATTTAAGAACAGTATATAAGAGTTTAAAAAGCGGACAAAATTATTTTTAAGTTAATACTTTATCAAATGTCTTCTGTAACTAGCTATTTACGTAATATACTAGAAATGATTCCTCTGCATTAGTTTAGTTATGCCAACCACCTTTAATTAACTACATCTTATCATTCTAAATGAACCATTTGTTTTAAACTAAGCCTGAACCAAAATTATTAGGTTGATTTTGTCTAGTACTATGATCCCGACCTTTTAGGACCAGAAGGTTCCAAGCACGATACCCGGTTCCATTGAAGCTTTGTTTTATAAGTACAAATTCAGAGGTGGTCGTTCTCTGTTCCAGATCTAAATTACGATCTGTGGATGAGTGAAATTCAAGAATGTAGACTTCATTTCTCTGGCGTTTAGGGATCCATACCCACAGAAACTTCCCTTTGAGGGGGGAGCTCGAAATGAGAATGAGATGCTTCGCTTCCGTCATGATGGTTGGATCACACCACTCTGGAGAGTACACTAATAGGCGGGGGTTGGACTCCTCCCATCGATGATGGGACGTTATTCCTACGGGGAGGATTGTACCGTTGCCGATGATGGCCATTAGGACTCAAACGTAATTCCCACCCAGTGTAGCTGTCGCGGTGGTGCGATCATTCAGCCCTCGTGCTTTCTGGTGGGTCGGAGAGTCTAGATATAACTTATCGTCAGAAGCTACTGCACCCCTCCTTTCGTCGTAAAGTGGAACACGAGAACAACGACATATTAAATATATTGTATAAATATTTTTTATTTCAAATAATTTTTAATTATAGTTAATAAATGATTTTCTTGTTATAATCTAAGAAAATGTTTTTTGTTCGAAAGAGAGATCGTGAATTGAATAAGCTCGAAACAAACCTTAATCTTAACTAGTTCTAATCTTGAAGCACACCCATCACAGAAATTCCCCCTAAACCCCCGAATCCTTTTACAGAAGCTTCTTAAATTCCTTGATATTATGAATCAGAAGATAAGACAGCGAAAGCGGGTGAACACATGGTAGCCTAGCCCTAAGCCAGAATCAACGGCAAATGCTGCAGAACGAAAGAGAAATAAAACGACTCGGAGTTTTTCCACGATGTCAAAAGGTCATTGACAGTCTCCTAAAAGAGAGAGAGAAAGAGTTTTTAAATCCCTCTCTCACTCTCTTCGCTGTATCCGCATATAAATAAATCATGTGGCCCGCGGGAAACGGCACATGATAATGAAAAGACAGTTGACCCGTTTTAGAGCAGACTCGTGGGTTTCCAGTTACGCAAAAGGAAGATCGTAAACTGGCATCGGATCGGATAAACAGTAGGGTAAGTCAATGCTTCCTCGAAGGGGGTGGGGGGAGGGGAGTTAATTTCCATTGAGGAGTATCCGTCTCGTATATTAAACTTTCATTTTGTACCTACATACAGAATTTTGAAGGCTGATTTTGGTTACTTCAGAACAATTGGCAGATGATGAGAGCGACATCGGAGCTGGCGCCTCATACTCAGAAATTATGTCATATTTATTGATTGGTTGCTTACAGTGGATATTCGTTTGAGAAACGATGTTGATGTGTTTTTCATCTTTCCGAGTTTAAAAAAGAGCCTTGTGAAAATCTCATTCATTTCCTGAGTGGCATTTCAAAAGTAGCTTTAAAAGGTTATTTAGAATAAGGTTTGAAATTGGGTTGGAACATACCTGTCTTATTTTAAAGTTGTGGTAAAAGACTTTAAATAAAAGAATTCTCAGCAAATTTCTCAAATTATGATAGTTTAAGCTGAAGGAACCATTAAGTGTAAAGGCCATGAACTAAATTTCATCAGCCTAGATGAAAGTGTTTTTTTTTTTTTCTTAGTTAACGCCTTCACAGAAAGTCATTATTTCAAAAATGAATTTTTCAGACTCAAGGAATTCTGAAATATTAAAAGAAAAATGTCAAAATCTCTTTTTAGATTATTTTTTTTTTATGACTGAAATATTTTTTCTTTGCATATTTCATATACGAGGGAAAAAATTGAAAAAACTAAATCAGAAAAACTATATTGCTAAGATATTTTGTATCACAGATTCGCAATTCCTTTAAAAAATTTCGCACGATGTTGCTATCAAGTATATTTTTAAAAAGAAAAGCACACTATAAATAAAATTCCAAATCCAGACAACATTGCAAAACAATATTATTCAAATTGTTACAAAAATTGATAGGAAAAAACAATAAGCCAAATTTTATTCATCTAGCTCATTGCATGATTGATTTCAGAGCCCGACTTAGCCTAATTGGGGCCCAGGCCCCCTTATGCTTCATGACTTCAAGTCATGAAGAAAGTTCATTAAAGATGGAAGCGTAAAATAAACTTTCTATTCGATTTGGGGGCCCGGCCCAACTGCCAAGTATGTCCCTGCCTTAATCAGGCTGTGGCTGATTTAACGGTTCAAAAATGGATAAAAAGACAATTACAAAAAAAAAAAAACCTTTCTTGCAAGTCAAGTCCTGGAAACTAATAAAAAAACTCCAGGTCAAGATATTTGACATGTATACACTTGGTGGACAATAACAAATAGGATAATCCGGAATGTTACATTTCAGAATTTTCTCTACGTTGAATAAAAAGTAAAAAAATTGTAGCCATCTAGACAAAATGGAATGTTTGGTCACTCAATTTACAACAAGAGACAGTCTTACATTGACTTACGCCAGTTTCACTCTCAAGGACGACATCCAAAACAAACTTCTTAAGTCTAATTCATCACCATTCCGAAGTCATAGTCGGCTTAAAAAGATTATCCATTTTGACGGCGGTTTTTACTCTTGTCAGAGTGTAGGCTTGGTATGAGACCCAAACGTGGGTCGGTCATACGTTTTCATAAACAAATAAATAAAAAGAATTTGTTTTATTTATTTTTTCTTTCTCCGTAAGTTGACTCGATCAACGACCGTGAGAATTCGTGAAGAAAATTAACTAAGATGCACGTGCGATTTATGATAAACAGGAGAAAACTGTGGGTTTGACATGTAGTGGAACCACGCAAAAAATTGAATCGTTCTTTTTTTTATGATATAAGTCGTTTTTAAAAAATTATCACAGCGATGAAAGTAATACAGTAGAACAGGGGTGAAAATAATAATAATAATAAAAGGAACACATTTGACATAAAAACCCACGCCTTCGAAATTGGTTTTAATTAAAATCGTTTGGTGTAAAGCGAGATAACGAAAGTTTTCGTCAATGTCGAAAGTGAAATCGTTTGCTGCAGTTACGATTAAAATTAAAAGTATCGATAGATAATTATTAAAACTAAGCACTTTAGTTTTAATCGAATTCTTAAACGAGAACAATATTCTTTTTAACTATTATATTTCTATTTTATTTATTCGCTTGATTTCAAAATATAAAACACAAGTCCTTTGTAATGTCCTTGCAGCAAAATGAAGAATAAAATAAAATTTAAATATTCGGAATTCTATCTAAAAATATAGAATGAAAAAAATTCTTTTGAAGTCTATCGCTACTGCAAGATTTCTGAATTAATTTACTCTATTTTATTATCAGCTACTTGCAATGTTGCGATTTTATTTAACAAGATAGTAAAAAAAAATAGATTAAAAAAAGTTACTTGAAAGATATTTATGAAAATTTTGAAAAGTGAAAAACTGATCGAAAAGTTAGAAAATTTTTTGCAAAATTTCTTAAATATTTCTTACTTTTTTATGGTATGAATCGTTAAAAAATGTTAAAATTATTTTTTTGAATAACTTTTATGAAGATTTCAATATTAACTTCTGATTTTTTTTCTCAATGAGAATCTCTTAAGAACAGTTTTGTGCAATCCATAAGTACGTATTTGAAGTTTTCACACTTTTTCTATGAGTTCTGATATAATTCCTTTAATAGAATAAAACTTTCTAATTGGAATATCACACATAATTTTGAAAGATTTTTGAAAGAAAAAAAACTGACGATTCTTGACGTTTTCCCGAAATTTAGAATGAACTGTAAAGAAATGTGACCACGCGAAAATCAAGTATATAATTTTTTCCTCTCCACTTAACGAAATAAGAACGTGCTCGAGTGGATTCTACTGAAATACTGAAAATGGCGAGAAGAAGATATCATTGAGATTAGTGAGAAATCTAATTAATGATTCTTTCAATTTTAAGTGTTTTTTTAACAGTTACTTTTCATTTCAAACGTTTTCTTTTATGTTTTTTATTTCTATGGTTTTTAGATATTTAATGCAATTTGAAAGTTACACTAGAGCAAGAAACTGACATTACATTCATGATCTGACGATGAAGACTAAATCTGAATTTCCAGATTATAAGGGCAATAATAAATAATAATTGCAAAAAATGTTTAATTAGAATTGGTGTTTTTTGTGCAACAATTCTAATTACGTTACACTCACGATATGACCATGAAGACTCGATCTGAATCGCCAGATTATAAGAGCTATAATTAATAATAATTGCGAAAAATATTCAATTAGAATTGTGTGTGTTTTTGTACAAAAAAAAAGAAATTATTGTAATCTTTAAAAAAATGAACACAAGATTTTTTCGAATTTATTATTCGTTTCTGTTCTCACCGAGACTGAAAAATGCATTTTTAGAATTAGATATTTTTGCTTGTGAACATGATATTTCAAACATTCTTTGAGCTACACATATGAAATTGTTGGTATATAAATTTTACACCAAATTTGTAGCATTCTATTAAAATTTGAGAATAATCACTTAAGGGGAATTGATTGTCTGTCTATGAGAGTAAAGTTTGCATGATAACTAATAAACATAAAGAGCTAGATAAATAAAATTTGGCATACAAACTTAGCATTCTTATTAAATTTTGAATCACACCTCCTTTGTCAGTAAGTACTTTACAATGCATATAATCGCAATGATTTTCAAAAAATAAAATTCATACTTGATTTTGTGATTTTAATTGTCAAATTATGATTTCAATAGATTGTGAAAAAGACGTTCATAATACAAGTTAATACCAATAATCGTGTATTAAACGCATGACAGAGATTAACAAACAAAAATCACACATTAAATTAAAAAAAATGCTAGATTCAAGCCAATATATCGTAACTATTGTTCATCAATGTCATATTAATCATTTGTAGCCTTATTCAATCACAACAATTTTAAACAGGAGCAGGGGAATGAGGTATGCGAGAAAGTTCCAAGGAGACTGCTTCCACTAATTTTAATTTTAGAATCTGGCATAATATCTGTAAATTGTAACATACGTAATGACAAAAATCATTCAAAATTTTCTATAAGAGATTGAGTAAGTCTTACCAAATGCGATAAATTATTCTTTCTTGGATAGTAAATTTCCATCATCAGAGTACTTTTCAAATTCTAATTAGATATTTAATTAAAGATTAATTGAAATGTTAACATTTTCATCAATATTTTCGGAGTGTACAAATACACAAAAAAAATTTCACATCGTTTTTTTTTTTAAATAAGAGGCTTTTTAGTGATAAAATTTTTATTTGCAAATAACTTTTTTCATCGATTTGAATAAATTATGAAAATATTCTTATGTATATTTCAACTCAATTCTCTTCACTGTTTTTGTAACTTGATTTATATTTCCACCCGTTGTGTGTTTAAAATAAAAATAAGTAATTTCATTTAATTTATCTGAAAGATAAAACACACAGTTTTTATTGTTTGACAGATAAAGATATATGTTTTTTATAGTAGTGAATGTTTAATTACTTTCTAATTATATAAAAATAAATAACAAAATAAAGAACCCATTTTTCTGAATTCCAAAATAGTTCAAGATAATTTATAATGACAATAATGTTTCTATAGAATCAAGCACCTTTTTTTTTAACGTATAACACTTAAGTACTTCAGTATCATTAATATCAAATTTAATTGCTTCATAATTCGAATCTTAATGAAATCAATGTCACGGTAGACTCTTTTCTTCGCTCGCTAGATAATTGAAAAGGTGATAGAGTTTGGCGTGGTGGCGGAAAAAAAAAAGAAATTGTCGCCAAGTTTTTATTGAAGAGCTTAATTTAATTTATGGCTCTTCTTGAGTCAGGGCGACGATCCAGTAAATCACCGGTGATAAAGTGTCAGACACAATATCCACTCCATATTTCATTTTTAATTAGTTGGGGATATAATTTAACCCGAACCGATGTGACATTTGTCAAATTTTTCTTGAGAAGATGGATCGATGAAAAATAAGCGGAGAGTTTATTCCAGAAAAATAAACTTTCAACTGGTCGTTGAAAGTGGAGCGCAGAATTACATGTGAGTTTAACGATTTTTAAAACCGATTGACACTGACAGGACTTGTGTTGTCGTCCCCTTACCCCACCACCTTCATATTTTGTCTGTGAATTTCGAAAGCCACTATGGATACGTTTTCACGAATGAATAGTCATTTTTATTCTTTTTCGAAGATTCATGCCAAAACTGCCATGTTTAGTTTAGTTCAGTTAAATGAACGTCCCGTTTTGAAGCAACAATAGTACTATCTTGAGACGGACCTCATAATTTTGATCCGAGATCAGATGTCGAGGTCGACACTTGAACTGACATCCCCTTCTCCACACCTCACTAGTGGGAAGACATTTGGTCCCGATGGATTTAACGTGTACCATACCTGGTACACGACGATTCTTCGGTGGAATCAGGTCTTGAACCTGGAGCCCACCAGTCCCGAAAACCCAAGACTATTAAAACATGGAATATTTTAGGCTATAACGAAAGTCTTACCTAACGGAAAACATTACGAATACATCGTCAATGAGCTCATATTAAAAATACAGAGCATACGCGTTCTTGGTGGACATAACATTAATGAAATTGCCAAAGAAAGTAAAATTTTCTTTCCCTTTTTTTCAATAATTGCATATAAAAAGGTATCTTCTTATCCACAGAACGATTTCATGTTTTGGTTTAGTATTATAGTAATGTTTCATTTTCAAGTAACAATAGGGTTATTTTGGGACGGACTTCGCAATTTTTATCCACAATCAGATAATGAGAACGATACGTTTATTGCCCACCCCTCAACTCCAAAGTTCCGCACCACACCAATAATCGATTTAACGGAAGCTTTAGAATATTATTAGACGAAAATTAATGTAATTAATCAAGTATGGAGACGCATTATACAATCAGAAGTATCTAAACAAAAATAATCTTTCTAATATGCTTATAATTAAAAAAATTATAAAATAGAAAATATTTAAACATTTTAAATGATTATTAAAGAGACTTAGATTATTGGTTTTCTAGTCTGATCATTGGTTCAATTTAATCAATTTTTATTTCGTATTAAAGGTCATGGCCCAAATATGTTATAGATAGTCGCTTATCAGCAATTTTTGAGAATAATAATAATAAAAAATCCTTTATAGTGCACTATTCAGGGAAAAAAAATCAGATTTTGTAAACAACTAATTTCAACATCCTTACAAACATTATTAATAGCTTTCAAAAGCTTTCAACTTTGGAAAATTTTGGGAAATTTTCGAGAAAATTTTTCCAAACTTGATTTGACTTGACCGTCTTCATGGACCAAAACCTTAACACAAGATTCCCACAATCCCCAAATTTTCTAATTTTATCTATTTTGTTTTTAAATATGGAAACTTATGAGGCCATGATGCATCATCAATGAGATCTAATGTACCACCTTCCGTTTTCGAAGATACCGATATTAAAATTTTGATAGAACCGGCCCCTATGACAAACTTTAATTTCTCTAATTAACTTCACCACTTTGTAAGCAAAGTTTGCATTTAAAATGATGTACATTTATTGTAGAAGTATAATTTATATATATTTTTATTGCATTGTGATAATATTCTTTATAACTGATCAATATAATAATCACAATAAATTTCACAAACATCTAGTTGTCTCATTTATGTTACAATTCCCTATTATATATTTTTTTCATTTGTCATATTTTGCCAATAGTTTCTTTTCGTATCCGAGAAAGTGAAATTCATTTAAAAAGAAATTGAACAAAAGGCGATAATAAAATTGTACCACCCCCTTCAACAGATCTCTTTTTGTATTAAAAGAACAGCCATAATAAGTGCTTCCTTTTTTAAAACCAATCTCCTCGGAAAACCTGTCAAGTTTTTCATTTTTCTGATTTATCCGACATAAAACATTAGTTACCGAACCCAATATTTATTTAATTAAAAAGAAAGTACACGCCAAGGGTGGGTTATAGGGTGCAGAGCAAAAGAGTTATGTCCATTAGTAGCAAAACGGGGATTTAACACGCAACAAAAAACACCTGCCACACATATCTTATAAATCCAGATGATTGCCCCATGTGCAGCTCAGCCTGCGCGACGTTTCCATCACATAAAAAAAAAAGTCGAGATGGGCCCGAGAAGGACAACGAACCGGGCCCTGGAGAATCCTTTTAGTATAAAAAAGGGCCTTGCATGCATAAGAACAATTAAACCAGCAGACTATCTTGTGACAATCCTACGCGATTCACCAGTGCCCCAGGGATCGAAAAGGTGAAAAGATGAGGTTGCAGTTAAGCTTTCATTTTGCTTTTCCCCCTGCTGTTTTGCTTTTCGAATTAGAATCGGGGTAGTTTAGGTTTCGATTCCCACAATTAAATGTTGGGATGGAAAGAAGCCGTGAATTATACAGTAGGAAGGTAAACAATAGAATACATGTCAAAAATCCATTTATATACTTAAAATTTATCCAAAGTGTTTGAAATATTTTGTTAATATGTATATCGGATAGTATTCCGATTTTGGATGGTGGATTTAAAACAAAAATTTGAAGTCTTCTGAGTATGATTCGATCATTTAATCTATAAAATTTAATCATTTATTTATATAAAAGGATGTTATTTAACTCTAATGATAAAAAAAAAAACGATTGCGCCAATGTTGGCGAGAATTGGCATTCATAATTTGCTCCAAAAGGAGCAAACTCACTCTCTCTTTCTCCGATGATTTATCAATGCTATATTTTTATTTCATAATTTTGATGTTTTCAGGCTTTAAATTCGGCAACTTTTTTTCAGGAAAATGAACTTTAAATCTTCTAAAAAAATAAATAATCAAAACCGATTTCCAATTTCTTCAAAATTTATTACAATCGACATACAAATAAAGAGTCGTCATTTATATTTACCTTCCAAATGTAGAATTAAAAAAAAATCTCAATTTAGATAAAATATTTACAAATAATTCCAAAATTTTTTGAATTGAATCTGATTGCTATTTAAATGAAAAACTAAATGCAATTCAGTGCTATAATAATAATGAGACAGGTTGATTGGTTTTTTCGGTTTTACCTCTGCAAGTCTTACTTGACTGAATTACACTAAGCTTTCGATGAATTCAAACAAATTTTTGGAAAAAAAAAATTTAAATATTTTTGCCACTTTTAAACTAACACTCTAGATTACATACGGAACTTATACTTTGAAAAATAAACAAAACTGATAAAAATTGTAATAATATGAAGCAACATGTGGCAGAAAATAGATTAAATTCCAACCAGCATAATTCGCGAGGTACTTGTTTAAAAAAATAGCTATATTTTTAAAATAATGTTTTTTTGTTATTCTGCATCGGCATAACATAGATAATAGCTACAAAATCTCATCATCAACACCTATTACCAATGATTTTGCAGTTTTCACTCCACAAATAATATCATAGCTCAAAATACAATATAAATACAAGCATAGTTATATGTCATAACAAATTACATCGATATTTATAAAACAAAAAATAAGCTATTAAAAGCAAATATTCATAACAAAATAAAACATTAAAAGACTGAATCAACATGCAAAAAATATCCTTAATTTAAACATTTATTAAATTTACATTCGTAAAATTTAGAAGTCCATGATGAAGCCTTTAGTATCCAAATAAAAACGAATTATTTTTGGAATTTAAATTATCTTTTAATGCTTGGTTGTAAATATAAGATTTATACTGCCACAAGAAGTATGATTGCCATAAATAATTGACAAATTGTTAGAGCAATAACAATTGCATGATCAAGATTTTTAAAAATATTTTTCTTATTTATAAGTTAAGGATAAAAGTATATATTTATAATTAGAAATATTAAATAACAATAAATCAAAAGATATTAAATCACAAAGGTATTTTTAAAATATCATTTTCGTGATTTCTTTCGTTGATATAAGCAAACGATTGGTTTTGATTTTATTAGTTTTATGTTAGAAAAATAATTCTTATGCCTCAAACTCGTTTAAAGGAAAAGATGATTAGATGTTTTCTGATAATATAAAAAAAGTTATTATTAAAATTGATTAACTAAAATATATAGGGTCCCTTAGTATGATCAATTTTTTGAAAATTGAAATTTCCTTTTCTTGATACAATTTTGAAAAATGTTGTGGAAAAGCAAACATATCGGCATACAACTATTAAAATATACATATTAAATCAAATTATGCATTCAGAATTAAAAACTCTTCTTCTATTTGCAATATTGCTTAAATCTTTTCATTCGTAAATTTCTAACTGTTCAAACTGATTAAACAGTTTAAACATCACAATCACAATTCCAAACTGATTAAGCAGTTGAAACATCACAATCTCTTTTCTAAAGCACAAAAATCCGAGTTATTCATAGCAAACGGTTATATGTTTTTTGGTTTTCTATAAAATCTCAAATTCAGTGATATTTAAGATAAGATTTCTTATATTGGAATTGGTTAAACATTGCAGTAACTTGCTATGCTTTTTATTTACATAATTTTAAGCCCTAGCAAAACTTTTTAATGAACGTCAAAATTCATAGCCTTCAATATCAGAAACTGTCTTCCAACATTGGAAGTGCTTTTAAATAAATTCTGATGAACCGACCCTTTTCTTATCAAATTATGAACAGATTTTAAGAATGGCGTTAGATATGAGTATCATTTTCTTCTTTTCCAATTCTAATTTTAACCAAAAACAATCAATCAATCATTAGTAAAATTATTTTTAGATTCCAACAAAATTAGCCTATTCTTTTGCTTGATTCCATATGCTACACCACCCAGAGCAAAAATCATTAGATTTCTACCTTTGCTTCAAGAATAGAATCCCAAATACCTATACAACGAAACGCCCTCACTCTAAGACAAGCCCAATACAATGACCACAAAAGAAAACCACTCTAATAACAACCACCTGTTTCTTCCTCACAGCACATCCCGAAGAAGAAAGGAAGGACCTACCGTTCGTAAGGCATGACAGGCGCTCAGACGATAACCCGCACCGATGCCACAACCGCAAGCTTAATCCTCGACCGGAGCAACAAGCACTTTTGGAAGGACAACTGAACCCGACTTGATCTTCCCACCTGAGTGTTGTGTTCCAGGTGCGTCGTCACGGATCGTCTGCAGCTCAACCCCAAACCGGACCCCGTTGTGACGTCACGGTGATTGGCCATGCGGAGAGAATCGCCCATCTTCTGATGCGGAGGATGTGTTCGTCTCTTTCGAAAAGGAACAAGGGGTGGGTCAAGAGAACCGGCACCCTCGCCTCTATCCGCATAGGTGGGTAGTCTTAAGAATTAACGAGCGATCCATTGACTTGGTTGCATACCTCGCCTCTAACATTATAAGGTGCCAAACCAATTAATGGTTATGTGTTCCTCAAGACCATTTGCTCACCGCAACTTAGCCAAATGTGTCTCTTGCGCCAAAAAAACCTCACAAATCAATCAGACCTCAAGACATGAAAGTTACGTTTGATTTCTCAACTGTCGCAACTTACATCTGCTGAGAACACAATGTTTTCCTGATTTTAATTTGAACATGATCGAGTACGCGGTCCTAGTAAACCAAACGAAAACTAAAAAATTCGTCTTTGCGAACTGGAAGGCAAAGGCATATTCCTTAACATCTAAGTTACTATCTAGCAACATAAGTTGTTTAAGTTAGAAACAGTCAATCTTAGAGCTAAAAAATCACCTTTCAGCCCCTAACTTCAAAGATATAGCAGTTATCAAAAAAATTTAAATACAAAAGTTGTTCGTCTTAATAAGGCACCAATTTATCTAATTGGGTTTATTTTCCTATCTCCAATTTTAAGAAAGTTATAGCGAAAGAAAAACTTCGAATCTCTACCATTCCCACCCTCTTTAAGCTAAATGGGCCATATATGAACTCGTCCGACATTTTAAAATTTTCTAACAACACATTTTAAACGAGCTAAAATCTAAAAAGTATTCTATCCTCATCACAAGATAATATGATCAAAGCGTTATACGCACAATACATATAAGTTGGATATCCCAAGGAGCTATTTTATTTAACCATCTTCTGCCTTCATTTTGTTTTATCAACACCCGATGGTAGACTAAATCAAAGAGAAAATTGTAAAAGGTAGGATGATTTCCCAGAAGACGATACTTTTAATTAGTACAACATTCCAGAACTACGCCATCTATTGGTCTTTTGAAAAACTGTCCCAATTAATATGGAGCCAGAGGCCCGACAAACATCCGGAAGAGAAGGAGCTCTCCACGCATCGGGAACAAAATGTAGGCAGATGATGGTTAAATAAAATAGATCTGCGTAATATCCTACATACATAACATAAGCTTTAAGCGAAGGGTAATTCTTTCTAGGGATCATGATCAGTAAAGAACTGAAGAATATTTCTTGTCTTGAGAGCCTTGTCATGAGAACCACTGCATTAGGACATCTTATAGGAATCTACCTAAAATACGATAGTTCTTGGGGTATTTGCTTCTTTACTAAAAACTGCGAGCCCTTAGTCTCCTTGGCTGATTTAAGGATTTTACAATCTAGGCAGCTCATATATGAAGTCCTCATTTTTAATGAGCTGATCAAATTTACTTTCAAATTCTAACAGATTTTTAATTCAATATCTTAACTAACCAGTTCTGGTGATTTAGTGATTTGTTGGTACAAATATATAGCGCAACATCAATATAATGGGTGTCCAAAAATTAGTGCAATATTTGAATTTGCCTCTATTTGTGCTGCGAAGTGTTGCAACCCTAATAAAAAAAATTTGGCAATCGATAGTTTAGGGTTTGTAAAATATGAGCGTTACACGATAGAACGTGTTAACGTAAGATTTGAGTGAAATAAATAAAAGTTCTTTTTCCCCCTTTAAATAGTAATATTTTGATTGAATGGTAAAGTACTCAAGATAGGGTTAAGTATGGAATGACACAAAGGGCAAATGGCCTTTAAGACGTTTCTGGCATATAGGCACTCTTTTGCCGTAATTTTCTATGACCATTTTGATGAACATAAATGTGGTTAAATTTCTTTGAAGTAGCGTTGAATTTCTTCCTTCAATGCAAATGTACTTGTGTGCTTTTCAACATAATTTTTAACTTCAAATACCCGCATAAAGAGGAATCTAGTGGTGATAATTGACCTCCTAAACGTGGGATTTAACAAGTTTTCGAATTGTGGTCGCCACTTTTATTATTTTTGAAGCATTGTTCAATGAGAACATATATTGTTATGTCGTGTAACGCTCCATTTTTTTTCTAATCTAAAGTATCAGCTATCAAATGTTTTTTTAAAAATAAGGTTACGAACCTTTTACTGCAAAAATAGTGGAAATTCAAAACATGCGTCAATTTTGTGACACCTTTTTATTTAAATAATTAGCAACACTAAACAACTATTTCCACAGCCATAAAAACACTGAAGCAATTTCAAATTTTTTTATTTCATACGAAATTAATGCCACCGATGGTCATACGTAAGTCATATGAGTTACATATCGATTCAAGGATGTCTTCTCTCAACCACTGTACATTTTTCAGAGATTTATCTTCACAGCACATTCTCTGTGCGGAAGAATGACAGTGTTAGCTGTCATAATCACTGAATAAAATATCTAAAGCACCAAATTTCTTGAATTCGTATGAAAGTTCATAGCCTTATGAATTTTAATAAATGTGAAGATTCGCCACCCCTATATGTCGTTTGTCTATCTATCTTCGATTTCGAAAGATAGTGCGAAATAAAACTTAAACAGAGCACCCAACCTCAAAAACTGGACTGTTTTGGCAAATTTTCGTTCAAAATAATTTCACATCTTTTCAAGTATAACTAACCAATCAAAATGTTCAATCCTAATTATGCAATCATAATTCAAAATAGTATCTTCTTTATTTTAATAATTTGATTTCATCCAAATTGATTACTTAACTACTTTATTAATATGATCGACGAAGACGGCTAGTAATTATAAGATTAATTTATGTTTTGATGAATTATAATTTATAACAACAAAAATATGATAAAAGTATACTTACAATAATATAGTAGCACCATAATGATCTAGGACACTGATTGGTTAACGATACTTATAAGAAGCAAAATTGTGAAGATATCGCAGAAAAGTGATGAAATCGTACGTATTATTGAAGCTGGGGGGTTGTTTCACCTTTTCTTTGACAAAACCTCAAATTTTAATAATATTAATGATCACTGATAACCTATTGAGGAATCATATACATTGACATGAAACAAAAGTTATCGAAATTGACTGTTAACATTATCGAGTTTTTTTCCCCCAAAGAAAATGAGCAATTTAGTAGTATGTTTTTGATTTCTCTCGAAAATGAGGAAAAGAGGAAAATGGCATTTGATGGCATATTTAGTAATTTTAAATAAAAATAATCCAAACTAATTCAGTGGGTTTAGATAGCGAACTCTGTCGAAGAATTTCCCTGAAGCGAATGCATTATGAAGATTTGTTTTTCATTTTACCTCAAAGTTTAATTATTTTAATGACCCGTTTCAAAGTAACTCTAGGACCATTTTGGAACAGATCTCGTCATTCTGAGATGTGGTTAGTTGATGAGAACGACACCTGAGCTGGCACCACGTCTCCAAATTTCTGCCCCACACCAGCATCAAGAGCCCGACAAATTTACCGTGCATTTGATCCACTTACATGACAATTCTTCGGTGGAAGCGATCCTCGAACCAAAAATCCTACGGTTCACGAGCCGGGACCCTTGTCACCATGCCAGTTTATCTCAAAAGAAGACGATGAAGGATAGCAGACCTTTGATGACATATCTAGGAATAACGACTAGGTTCGACAAGATCTGACGTCTTTCTGAGACGGCTACACCGTGTCTAGTCAATTGTTCGCAACACTTGATGATGTGATCGTTTTAACACGTTTGAGTAACTTTAAATGGATAATATCGATTGTATCTCACCAAATATACAGAAGTTTTAAAAACTAAGTCCAACCTTCGCTATTGACAGAACTTTCATCTGTTTATTTTTCTATATTCTTTTGCGCTAGATATTGTTATATAAAATTAATAGCTCATCGCCTGTTACTAAAGTCTTGGTTGATCTTCCGGAATATAATAACCTTTTTGAAATCTACCAGACAAATTTTTCACAGTTCGCAGAACAGGACCATGGTCTAAATACACTGCATTTTTTTTGTACAGTACTAATATTTACGCCTTTCTGAAATCCAGTAAGCATTGTATGCCACAAATGAATGTTTTCATCAAAGAAATTTTTAAAATATATCATATTAAAAGAAATTGACCTAATTCACCGCTATTTAACATTGCAAGGACAAAAGACACTCATCTTTCAAATGCAAGGAAAGTAGGCAAACAAGGTATCGTAATTTCCCAGTAAGTATACTCTGACATTATCTATGAAAAATTGCCAGAATCTTAAACTTCTTTTGTATTTTATATATAAGAAAACAGCAAGAACAAGTAATATAAAAAACAATTTTATTAAATAAATTCCTACTTATGTTGACAAGGGGAATTTTTATTTTAGTTACTTTTTATTAAATATTCACAATTGTTGCTGTTGTTGCATGGAGAACTTTGTGACTACAACAGATTTAACGTCCACCACACTCGGGGAGTCTTCGGCTGGCCTGCTCGAACTCGCTGCCGATGGAATGCGAGTCCAAAACCTTATCAACCAAGCTATCCAGGTCTAACAATTACAATTACTTTAAAAAATTGATCAAAAAATTATACTAGATTTGAATTTTCAAAGCCAATGGTGGCCAAGCAAAATGTGCGAATTTTCTACGCCATTTGGAGTAACTTCTTTACTCTGTATTATTTTAATTCGAAAGTATTTCAAAATGAATCGGATAAATCGATTAATTAACGATGTTTAGTTTTAAATGCATCCAACATTGTGAAAGTAAACAGAATCGTTTGAAATAATCGGCCGAAAACACACTAAGCCTAACCTCATTAGTATGGGGGAAAACAAACTGAACTCACTATTTATTTAGTGAGAAAGTTAGTTTTTAATGAATAAAAAAATTAACGAATTAATATTTAAAAAACTGTATTAACTCCAAATGCCATCCACAACAAGTTAAAAAAACAACAAGTTACTTGTACTTGAGTAGATGAATAAAAAGTATTTTATGGACGATAGAAAATTTGAACTATATATATATATATATATATAAATAAATATATATATATATATATAT
>JAOUZG010010699.1:6390003-6435827 GCA_026289955.1 Argiope argentata
TATATATATATATATATATATATATATATATATATATATATATATAAGAGGGATATAATAGTAGAAATTGATTAAAAAAATCAATTCCTATGGTTAATGCACGGTTTTGAATATAAAAGCCATAGAGAAATCGGTTTTTTTGGATTTCATCATAAATGCACACACACATATTTGGTTCTGACAAGTCACAAAAATAACTATTTTCTAGTCTGATAGTGCTAAATTTATTTTACACTAGATATCTTTTTTTTGCTTGTGTATATATTACCATATAGTTAATTTAGAATCTGTGTTAGCTAAACTATTTTCAGCACCTCGATAACCTAAATGCATATGATTCCCGCACTTTAATTAGCGTCGACCTTTCACTTTGGGCGTTCCACTAATAACCTTTAACTTTTGGGGTAAAAGCAGGTCTAGACAGTGAAAGTGTTTGTGAAGCCTCGATTATTATTTGGACCCAAGCCATCACCTCCCACAGGATAATTTCGAAATTCTGCTTCTTTATACGTCTGAGTAGCTACAAAAGACATTGAATATTCTTAATAAGTTTGAAATTGTGATCTATTCAGAAGTTGTAATATCCATTGGAATTGCAATCTAAAACTAATTAAATCATTTGATTTCTTTTAGATGCAGAGTTTTAATAGATAACGAGCGAATAATAAAAACAATCAACTTTTATTCTGGCAAAGAACACAATATTTGGAAGACTCCTTTAAGACTATTATATTTTACTAAGGGGTGAGACACTGAAGAATGTGAACATTTCCGGAATTCATTTTATAATTAAATGTAAATATTTCTTTTCATCTTTCCTCTCACTCCTATTTTGTAGAATTAAATCCATTCTAACACATGCGTAAAAGAGCGGAGAGTTTTAGAATTCGTTGGAAAACAATGATGATGATTTTGTGTCCGCTTTACAACGAAAAGAGAGGATGCAGTAGCTTCTGAGCACCCGAGGGCAGAAGTCTGACTTCTAGCTCATATGAAGATGATACACAAACATTCGCTTATACAACCTCTTTTTACAGGAAAGCACATTCATACAACTTACAAATAGTACGCGGAAGAACAACCATGCTTTAACCAGGACTCGAACTCAGGACCCCCAGATCACGAGGAAGATGCGCTTTCTCTGTTCCAGGACACCCGCTGGCAAACAATAGAATAACTGAGTGAGAATCAAGACTTTAAATGAGATGACAATGAGATAAATTTAAATTAAATATTTCACAATTAAGTATTTTATAAATGTAAATTAAGTATTAATTATTTTATAAATGTAAATTAAATATTAATTAAGTATTTTATAAATGTAAATTAAGTATTTCATGAATGTAAGAACACATAAGTATATGTTTTATCGCGCAATGCTGAGAGGATATGATAGTGTTTATAGGCGGACCTACTATGCGTCAATTACAGCATGCATGATGAAAAAATAGTTAAAAACTCTCCATAAGATAAACCATTTAATTTAGAATTATCGAATTTTTCTGTTATTGACTTTAGCAAAATAAATGCGTATGAAAAAATAGTTTAAAAAAAGATTAAAAGTTTAAATAAAAAAATTAAAATTAAAGATTCTTTAACATGAATTTCGAATCCCAGTATCCAACAAAATTACTTTTACCCCATTTTAAAAATAAAATTGATGAAAACTTCTCAATCCACCAAATAGACCAACTAAATTACTGAGCAAATACCCATAATTTTAACAGATTCAAGATAATTTAAGATTTTTTTAGAGTACTTATCCTTATTGTAATAAATATAAAATTGAGTTTTTTCCATCAAATATCTTAAAAGCAGTATTTTTTCCCATTGTTGAAAGTTATATTGAGTAATGTGTGCTTTCTTTAATATACTTTTTAAAATAAGGTTCTTAACTTAAACTTATTGGATGAACTGATTTTTATTTTACTTGATGAACAGTTTCGTATAGTGAAATATTTCCCTTCAAATTAATCCTTTTTATGATGTGATAATGGGCATTTGCTTTGTGTTCTGTTTTTTTAGTATAGATTTATATTCCATATTAATTTCGCAACAGGTATAAATCAGTCTTCTTTTCTCTTAAACATTTGAGACTAAGAAAAATGGAAAAGGAATGTTAATTCCTTGCAAAATTTATTATTCAGAAAATTGTTATTATTTTTAAATATCACCCCCACCCCCCACACACCCCTTCTTAATGGAAATTGGCTATTACAAGATATATATAACTTCATAATGTAAACGAATAATTGAATATTAATTCATCAATATATATAGCCAACCACCGCCATCTATAATGAAAGGTGGAGTTTAAAATTTTTCTTCTGTTGACATCTAATAGCTGAGATGTTTTGTCTGTGTTTAAATTGAGTGATATATCAGGGTCAATAAGCTTAAGAATAAATTAAATGGCATAGTAAACCATATCATTTATTTGTATTTTTTTATGCTTGATCTATTGTAGTAAAGGTTAATGAAATGAGGTCTGCAATTTTTACTATTTTATATTTAAACATATTTTAGAGATCAGTTTTGATTTGAGTGTTTATAATTATTATGGATAAAGAAGACCTCACTGCAAGGAATTTAAATTTTTGTTGTTGTCGTTGTTACTTATGGCACTTGCCATGGACAAACCCCGTTGATACATCAGCAGATTTTAAGCCGGATATATGCGTCTCTTGTTTTTACGTTGCGCCATCTAGGGCCAAGAGTACGACTTACCTACACACATGCCACAACCCTTTTTAGGAGGCGGAATTTATTCATGCATATTCATTCATTCATTCATTTCAGATCGTGATTTAGACCTGGAACAGAGAACGATCGCCTCTGACATAGTACCCCCAGTGCTATTACTCTGGACATGGAGGACTTCGCGACCACCACAAACAGATTTACCGAGCGCTATACACTCGGGGAATATTTTGGCCGGCGAGTTTCCAACTCGTAACCTAAGGAGTACGAGTCCAATGCTCCACCAATCAGGCCATCCCGGCCCTAACCAAATTTTTACCTCTACTATACATTTATAGCTAAAATCCACTACAAATAATCTCCCCCCTCCAAATCTACATAAGCACTCTACTAACGTGCATGAAATTTTTCTACTACAACTTTCATTAGTTAAGCTGTGACAATAATAACCGAGATATTATTAACAGAAAACTCGCCTAACAAAGGTGAGCTTATCTTTTAAAATGTATTTATACGGCAATCCGGAATACTTACAAACTAATTAAGTAATTAATTTGTTACCACTGTGCAACTAGAAAAAACATTCTTGACAAACTGAATAACAAAATGAAAGGTTGTCGCCAGTTATTTCAAATATAAAAAAAACACTTTAGCATTCATTTGTAGGGCCTAAGTAAAAGAAAACCACCGATCAATCCAATTTTAAATTTCCCAGTGCATCAAGAGGGAAAAAAGTTTCCACTGTTTCTTCTTTTCGCACGACTAATGGTCCACTATAAAGAAGTGTCCAGGAAACGGGGAGGAAACATGGCTGGAGTTGATTACGGAAACATGAAGCCAGGCGGAACATAATGAGACTGACTCCTTTTTACTTTCTGCGAAAGGAAAACAGTCGAAGATGGGCCGAGTTTGAGGTTCGTTTACTTTCTCAGATAAATCCGAGAAGACACTTTCGATTAAAATCGAAGCTAATCGATATCTCCATTTCAATCGGGCGATCCATTATTTCGTTCTCTTTTCTGACATAAAAGTCAAGACAATTCCTGGATTAAGATTCTAAGGAATTTCAATGTTCTAAACCTCCCTGAGAACAGATTTTTTTTTAAAAAAAATTAAGACTGTCTATCTGTGAACACGACATCTTAAAAATGGTTGAGTTAGCTGAATGGAATATAGAATGCTGTCTTGGCATCGAAATCGTAAACTTGTTCTAAATTTTGGATCGATTCAGTTAACAGAAGGTCGTCCAAGGTATAGTCATGACGAATATTGGGCTGTTTTTTAGTAAGAATTTTTTTCAAGTTTAGTTTAGTTATATTAATGTCCCGTAGTAAAGCAATTCTAGAGATATTTTGGAAACTTATGTTGGTATGTTGACGTAAAGGTATGTTGATCTTTTTATTTTACAATTGCCGTCTTATAAATGGCCGAATGTAAACCCGGCATTAATTTAATAAATTCACGCAGTTTTATAAAGAACACAAGTAAAGTGAATCCTTTTACACGAATCGCAAAAGACGTTAAAATTTATTCTCTTTATTAGCAACTAAATCTTGTGAAAACAACATGAATCAAGATTGATTGTTTAAATACTCATATTCATAAGTTCATTCAAAGAAGAAACTAATATTAACCTAAGCAAGCTGTGCTGTATTTTCTAATTATTTAACTGTAATTTTTAACAAACAAATATAACTAATAAACCCTGCTCTATTATATTTTTGAATAAATCATTCTTCGCTAGATAAACGATTTTGTCGTATTCCTTGGAAAACATGTATGGACATGTATTATGAAGCATGAGAATAAAAAAAAACTGAATTTTTACCTTAAAGTAACAATAATTTTAGTCCAAGAGTATCGGTGTTTAGAAATGAATTTTTCAAAACTACGTTATGTAGAAAAAAGAATTAGCAGAAAGATATTTTCATACAAGTATCAAATAAGTTTCACGAAAATTTGATTTAAAAAAAAATCAGAAAATTCTGTAGATTGCTAATTAATAACAAAAACAACAACAACCATGTTTTGCTTTAATTTTTCGTTGGCACTTCTCCGTTAGCCGGGGGCAGGCGAAAAATCCCCAAATTATGAATTACGCCAAATGAAATTTCTCCAAAAACTGCCAAATAATGTAAAATTACGCTGACTGTTTTGTCATTCGCTTCGCGACTCGAGTTTGGTTCACAATTGGCGACATTTGTGCCCGGCTAAAGGAAAAGTACCTCTTAATCTATAATATTTATTTGCCCGATTAAAAGCACTAGAAATTTACACTAAGCAAAAAGCATATCTTTTCTTTTTATAAAATAATAAATCTGTAATGGTATCAAGGGAACGATTTACATACTGCTTAAACGGTTCGCTGAAGATTCACACTCCACTATTTATAACTGTTTGCAGTGCTTCTTCAAAACAATAACAAAACCCCTTAAAGCTTAAACACGCTATTAAATGCTTCATCTGTAACGAAGTCGATTCAAACCATTGAACAACAACATGGTATCAGGAGTAACGGAACGCCGATTACATTTCATTGATTCGGCTTTGTGTGCCAAAATCTCTTCCTTTCATCCACTGATCGTTGGCGACAATTGCAATTAGAGTCGGGGGAAAAAATGCCAAACTGTAACCAATTTTGGGGATTAAGAGCAATCCCATGTTGCCCAGCAATGCATATCGTGGAGTGAATCGCTGTCCACCGATGCGTCCCCAACAGTCTACTCACTTTCTTCATGATCCACTCGGATCATTAGCAAATGCCATAATGCTCCGCTGGAAATGTCATTGGCGTGCCATTATGCCTCTGAATGCCCTTTTTTGTGCAACTTTCTCGATTTCGGGTCAGTGGTGATGGCCCCGACGTCAGGTGTTGCGCAAGGTGGTCTTAGAAAGATGTGAATCGAGTGTCAGATCATTAAATTATTTTTTTGGAGGATTTTGTCTGGTGCACAAATGGTTGTTTGTAAGAATCGCATATTACAAAATGTTTGTGTGGGCATTGGTAAAATATATCTGTTGGACAATCTGTAGGGCAAATTGAAGGTCATTTAACTTGTCATAAAATATAAGAATGACGATCGTTTATGCAATAGGATTATACGAGGCAAATTCAACTTCTCTCCGTATATAAAATCATTTTTTTTGCACATCATCTCAATTTAAAGATAAAAATACTTTCTCTTTAGCGTCAAGTAGTCTTTTGCTATTTTACAACCTTCTCAAATTCTAATTGTGTTTTTTGTTTCTTATGGCACTTGCCATGGACAAGCTAGTTGAGATAGTCAGTGATTTAAGCCTAATAAGCGTCTCTTGTTTGTAGTAGCGCCAACTAGGGCCCAGAGTACGACTTTTGCTGCTCGCTCATCACAATCCCTTGCACAATTCCTTTTTACAAAGGGGCACATTCGCTCACCTTACAGATAAAACAACCATGACGTAATCGGGAATCGAACCCGGGACGCCCAGATCACGGGAAAAACGCGCTACTTCTATGCCAGGACCTCCCTACCTCTATTCCAAATTCTATTATAACTTTAAGAGCTGGATATTGGTCTGGTTGAACAAAAAGGGCCTATAACTACTACAGAGGGATAGAATTTTATATAGTTTCAATTCGTTAATGCAAGTAATTCATTTTGCAATAAAAGCCAAGGATGCGTTTATTATGTTCTTATTTTTATCATGTCACAACATGATATTTTTTGGCTGAGGATTTTAGCGTCAACAAAAATCCGTAGATGAAAAATTGCTATTTTATTCAACAAAAAACCGTAGGCAAAAAATTGAAATGTTATTATTTGAGCGAGCCTTTTTTTTTTTTAAAAAAATCAGTTTTTAATAACGTGTTGCCATTGCATTTACAAAAGCTCTGATAAAAGACCTGTAAAAATGTCATTTTGAGCACATGATTATATGAAATAAAAGAAATAGGAAATGTGATATTTTTTTAAACAATCAATGCGATACAAAGTTTTTTATGATCGTTTGCAGAATTAAAGTGACTCATTCGATGAAACCATTAAAATGAATAAAAATATAATTTAACTCGCACGAGCACGTGGTGCTTGGTCGTTCAAGAAATGATGTTCTGACATGATACATTGAAATATGCACAGCAGATTTCATTTTTAATCTTTTTATTTTAATCTTTGGTTTGAAAATGCATGTAATTTTTGTTAATAATCATGGATAGATAATATATATTAAAATAATTTTTAGAATGAATATTTCTGTCTACTTACCGATAAGTGAAGAACTTTTAAAAACAGCAGAAATGGTTATCACAAAACTTTCTGGATTATTCTCTGATAAATGTGTCATTCCAAAAAACTCTTTCCATGGAATTAGCGTACAAAAGATACGAAGTATTAACTTTTGTTTAACATTTTTACTGTATCTATCGCGTTATCTCGATAGATGCAGTAAATCGCGAGCGTTTTGGCGATGAATAACTGGCATGCAGTTAATAGTACAACAGAATAGAATGTGCGTTTTAGACGTCTTTTTACTAACCGAATGAAACAAAATTGTTATAACATTATGCTTGTATCTAGAAATCTCTTATCACATTTGATGAACTTAAATCATTGCTTATTTGAATTACCTCTACATGTTTCTGAAAGTAAGACCGACAGACTGTCAATAACATGTTGTATTAGCTCAATATTCGATGTGACTACATCATAAACCTTAAATTTGCGAAAATAATTTTTTCTTTCGACCTCTTTTCGCTTTGTATTTATATTATTAACTTATAATTGAAGAAACAGACTTTCTTTGAACGGTCTTCAACGTAAATCTACAAATTTGTGTAAAGAACGCGTGCCAAATTTTTATCCACCTAGCTGGAGCCTTTTCGAGTTATCTTTAGAGTCACAGAGTGTGTTTCGAACTCGGCGATGTCTAAAACGTGGCGATTCGTTAAATTCGCGAGTTCGATTTTTTTTTATTATCAGAGTATTACATATAATATGAGAAAGTAAAAAGGTTCAACGGAGAAATCTACTTCATCCCCGAGTTTTTTTTTATACATTACTTTTTATAAAATATCTTAAATTTGAAAACTTTCAAGTAGGCTTTTAATAAACAGCAATTGATACTTTTCATTCGTAAACAAAAAAAAAGGACCCAATTGTTTCTCAATCTTAATGAAGAATGGCAGTAAATGTATTGTATCAAAAAATTGAGATGAAACAGAATACTGGAATGATTGTGGAAGAATTTTTTTCATCTTGTGGAAGATTAACAAAATGTGTGTTTTTCACTATTAAAAACAAATTTTCTACTTCCATGTTGAATCACCGAGAAAAAGTAATTTTCGGAGCCATATGAAAATTATACTTATTTCTTCATTTCAATAGGAAATCCATTCCTAGAATTATTTTCAGTATAAGGGTTGGCATTAAAATTATCCTTTAAACACGTGATGCTCAGAAAGTTCTTTTTACGTGTAAATTTCCTTTGTGAAATTAAATCGAGGCTAAATTATTTCGTTCACCGCATCTATCTAAATGTAGGGCATCAAAAATATAAAATAAGCCTGTCTGAATCATGAAGAAACACTCCAATAACAAAATGTCGAAAAAGAGTAATAAGCTAGTAAAGTATATATACTACGTGATATCGAACTTTTTGGCATACAATGATGTGCAATGACAACGTTGCCATTGATTTAAACTTTTGAATTAAGAATTAAATTTCTATTTTTATATTTTCTTTTGTCATTAAATCATCAAATGTGACAATCTTCTACATTATTTTCTAATGAACCTAAAAGTGAAAATTTGATGCTCCAAAAGTTACAACTCGCAAATTTTCTACTCGTTCATTTTGTGCCTTCAAAAATCTCAAACCATTACAACATGTTCTCGCATGATAAAAACATTTTAACAATAAAAAATAATGTAATAATGTTGCCATTAATTTAAACTTTTGAATTACAAATTAAATTTCTATTTTTAAATTATTTTTTGTCGCATCATAAATCATCAAATGTGAAAACTTTCTTTCTGCTAATTTCTAATAAACCTAAAAGTGGAAAAATGATGCTTCAAAAGCGAGAAATCGCCCATTTGTTGCCTACGCACTGTGAGGCTTCAAAAACCTCAAACCAAAACAATATGCTCTCACGTGATAAAAACAAAAAAAAATTGATTGTAATAGGAAGTGTTATCTAATTAGAAAACCAAGTATATAGCAGATCAAGGTGTTAAAGTGGGGTATTTCTATTTATTTGAACTGATTAGAAAATTTTAACTTTTTACACTAACAATGTTTCATTACATATAAATGAAAGTCGAATACGAATTAGATATTCTAAAATATATTTCCCACAAGTTTTTATTAACTTTCTTCGGGGATAGATAAGCTCCGTTAGGAATTACTGCGATAGGCACATTGAGTAATTACAATTTTTTTAAAAATTGCTTTTTTTGAAAAATTAAAACGTGGCAGTCAAATGGTTCGCATAATAAATAACGTTTCTTTACAATAAAAACATTTTACAACCAGGAACTTTCCTCTTTGTTAAATATCTCTCCAACCCAAACTACCTTGACCAAAATAGATTCAACCTTTCCAAGTACGATCAGGCACCGATATCGTTCATTTAGATGCGAATACGAAATTTTTTAAACATTTTTTTTAGAAATTAAAGTTGGTTTACCCCACGTAAAATCCAGGTCGATTGATTCGATGATCGTGTTGCTGAGCAAAGGGTAAGCGTGATTTTACCGGAAATGCGAGCGCGAAAACAAGCAAAACAACCTTGACCTAACACGATGTGGTGGTAATACGGTTCTCCAACCAGTTTCATTTTCACCGAATTTAAATTGCATCAACTGATTCAGGGCTTGATTGAACTTAAATGGAACCATTAAGAAACAAATTTTCGCGCCAGCTCCGGAGCGACTTGCGTGACTGAAATCAAGTTTCCATCGAATAGTTGGTTTACAACAGGACTTGAAAAACGTTTCTCATCTGTTAATTATATTTTTACTGCAGAAACAAAGCCCAAATATTATGGTTAGACAGAAAAATGGGTATAAGAAATTTACAGGAAAAATAATGCAGAACAAGTAATATATATAAAAAATTAAGTCAATTCCGACCTAAGTCAACAAAGAATTTTTTTTATTTTAGTTACTTTTTATTAAATAATTACAATTAATATAAATAATTGATAAAAAATATTATATCTGGTCAAAACAAAATCAAGTTCGTATCCGTTGAAAATAAATCAGAGCAGACTCAGAACACACTCAATTGGCGTTGAATTTTCAACGCCAAAGGAAGTAACGCCAATACGAGATTTTTCTACGCCAGTTAGGGTAACGCAATACAGATTAGATATTTCTACTTTTCTTCATCCTGTATTATTTTAATTAAAAAGTACTTCAAAATAAATCCGAAAATTCGATTCATTAACGATATTTAATTTTAAATGCATCAAATATTAAGAAAATAAACAGAATCATTTGAAATAATCGACCTAACCTCATTAGCGTGGGGAAAAACATTAATTATTTGGCTGCGGGGAAATGAATTTTAGAGGGAAAGTTAGTTCTTAATTAACTAACAAAAAATTAATGAATATTTGAAAAAACTGTATCAACGTCAAATGTCATCCACTACCAGTTTTAAAAAAATTACTTGAATTTGATTGGATGAATGTATTTTATTAACTACTGAAAATTTCAAAAAGATAAATCTATATACATATAGGAAGAGTGTGAGTTAATAGTAATAAATGAAAAATATTCGCAGTCCTTATTTTGGAAATTCATGAAGGTATGGATTATACGAATATATTTTCTGGTGTTGGTTTAAAAAGTTTGCAGAAGAAAAAAAACAAACCTAACTTCCCACATAAACTTCCTGATGACGATTTTAGCTCATTCACATCTTCATGGTTGTGTTTGTGTTTTGTAGGCTATATAATCTGGAAAAAAATATCCAGAAAACCTGGTGTTAATAACATTAATTAAATTTTTTTTAAGTAGCCTTAATTCAGAATAAAGAAAAGAAACGCGGGAAAGTATTCTCCTTGGAACTTTCTAGCTTAATGTGACGCCTTGGCTAAGACTCAGCATGCAAACTCCAAAAGGGCTCAAACTTGCGTTGCCACAATTGGCGTTGAAATTTCACGCATATGAGTATGTTATAATTGTTGACAACTGGATTTCCCTTTTAATTAAAAGATTAAAAAAATGTGTATAATAATATTGTTGTAGCTGTCTCAAACTCGATCGATAAATAAAATAGATTTGGTTTGATTTGATTTTAAAGAAATACTGACTTGATTTGCGATTTTGTTTTATTTCAGGTACGGACAGTAAATTGTTTTTATGTTAGTAGTGTGCTTTTATATGAGTACGAAGTCGTGATAAAAGTTAGTGTAATATATATTTATTCTTCCTTTTTCTGATGAATTGACAGTTTGTTTAGTTTTGAATACGAACAAAGAGCATATGAGACACTTTGTAATTTAGAATTCTTTTTACATATAAAATAAATTTTTACATAACTTGATTACTTAACTTGCTACAGCAGAAAATAATCTAAAATATTTATAATAGAAATATATATAATAGTAAATTAAGAAATTCCATTCATTCCGTCTCAGATCTTGTAATAATAGTTTAATCAGACCATCCCGATTTCAAACTTAGATTGTAAGAAGCTTTTAGAAATGCATTCACAGCATTAGCATTAAATAATTATAGTACCACCCGCTCTTGTATTTTTAAAGTGGCCGGAAGAATATTGTTCCCCTGCTCAATCCGTCGCTTGGCAAGGAAGATAGTTTTACAGATATAGTAATGGCTGCTAAATAGGTGCCAAATTAATGAGGACCCGACATTGGCGATTATTTGGCGCCAAATCGAAGAATGTCGAAAATTCGCCTGTTTTTATGGTGCTTGTTATTTTTTTTTCATGGTACACCTGGGGATTTTGTATATTTCTACTGCATGTTGGTTTTTTTGAATATCTTAGCTTGTTCTGCAATAAGTGGTGAATCAATAACCCAGGTAAAAGAGTTCAGTAAAAAGAAAACATTAACAAATGAACCTTTTTAATATTATAAAATATTCCATTCTTGTTCCTATTAGTTATCTCATAAATATTAAAAGCAATTCATTACTGATATTACTCTGCCTTTGTAATTCTGTTTATCCATAGGGGGGAGGTTGAAATATTTATAATAATTCATTCTTCTAATTTGGTATGCTTCATAATAAGGCTAAGTAAAATGCAAAGAATGCTCTTTTTTTGTACATAGAACTTTTGAATTTTAATAAGCATTGCATTTGCAATATTAACTGTTCTCTAGCAAAATACTGAATAAAAAATAAATTTGTTTCGATATCTTATACTTGCCGCCTTCTATTTACCTTTCGATAACTTTTGCGAAAAGTTATCGAAATTTTTTTAATTCCTTTCTTTTTTTCTGGAAATAACTTGAAATTTACTCATGGGGTGCAATAGCATTTTCTTAGAATTTTTTTTCCATTCGAAATGCCCAATGTGGTTCAAACAATGAAAAGGGCAAACGCATAAATAGAAAATAACTTCATACACATACATTTTAATACACAAAGCCTAAAGATTATACATCTAACAACGAGTAAGCCTGTTTTAAAAAAGAAGTTCCGATTTAATTTCCTGTTTCTTAACTTAATTCTACGATCGGTTTCTTATGTGCCTTCTTCCTCCGACATAATAGAGTTTTTGAATACACGGCGAGCTCTCTTCTAAACATTTCTAATAACATTTTGCCACTTCATTAACTAGTTAAGCAAAGCGTTCATTTTAATATAGCTATTCAACCGTTTAACAAAGTAGTTTGAAATTTTTATAACTGTTTGTTTACATTTAACTGTTAATATTCTATAATAAGAACAATTTCTATGCCACTTACGTTACTGTTATATACATGTTCCGTCTTAGAGAGGCCTTTTTTCCCCTTTCAGCTGTAGTTACCGGCGCATGCGCAGATTCTCTAGAGCCTTCATGTGCTTCTTTTTCATATACTTATCCTTATCCACTTAGAATTTGTAATGTGTTCTTAGAGATGTAACGTAGAACGATATTTCTTTGTGTTCGTGTCGGTCAATAAATGTTTTCTGTGTTTTATAAAATGTCTGATTCTTGAAAGCTAGGAATAGAATCTAGATTTTAGATCCTAGATAATTTTGAATCACGTAATGGAATTAGAATGGCGCGATTGCATTTAGATTTATTTGATGAAACCTCAGACGCCATATACGTCAACCAATACAAATATAAATATATTGGGACATAAGAAATCCGAGAGAATAATAAAAAAAGTGTTCTAAATGACAGGAAAATAAACTGATGGTAATACTGTACAAAAATAATATTTTTGAGTTCTTATTGAATTCTATAATAAATTATACTCGCCCGACAAATTTTCTTTCATTGCTCTTCTGAAAAAATGGGCCCATACTTTATCTAGTCAGATGTCAACATTAAAAAGCCATTTAACAGTGAAAAAAATATTTCAAACTGAATCGAGATTTCGGCGAAGTTCGAATAAAAATATCTTCAGATCATTTGATGACATGTATTCCAAATAGTCAATCATGAGCGTTTATTTATCAAATCCATGGCGCTCATGAAAAATGCAATAATTTAAAGGAGAGCTATGAATTATTTGATTTCTTTTCAGAACAACATTAATCAACAAAGATCCAATCTCAACTCTTAAAAAATGGTCAGATGACAAGATAAATGTCTTCCTACTGTACCGTGAAAGAGGAACTGGAATAAGTTTGTGTGACACCTTTTATTTGTCTTCATTTATCTTTATTATTCCGTATTTTTTATTCCTTATGCTTTCTTCTAATTAATGTTTTCGAGCTTAGTTGCCACTCTTGAAATTTACACCTGTAGTTATGGAATAAAAGGTTTTCAATAGGAAAATGTTTGATATAATGGGAATTTTAAAATATCGCCCATAAATTATCATGCCAGAACATGATGTTTTGGGGATGAGGTTTTTGGCGTCAACAAAAACTCGTAGGCGAAAAAATAAAAATTTTATTAACTGCACGAGCTTCTTAAAAATTAGCTTTTAATAACACGTTGCCATCACGTTTACAAAAGCTCTGATTTTAAAAAAATAAGTTAATGACTACAGCCAATAAAACCTAGAGAAATGTCATTTTGAGCATATGATTATATGAAATGAAATGAATAAGAAATGGGATATTTTTTTCAAACAATGAATGCGAGACAAAGTTGCAATACTAAAGTGACTCATTTCGATGAAACAGTGAAAATGAATAAAAAATATAATTTAACTCGCACGAGCACGTGGTGCTTGGCCGTTCAAGAAATGATGTTCTAACAAGATACATTGAAAAGAAACAGAATGGTGTTCTGGAAACATTCTTGCATATTATCTAATAATTACGCTTGTGTATCATTAACAGGATGTCATTGGCGAATAATATGAAAAAGCCTATAAGTTTGTGATTTTCGGCGATAAAATACTAAAAGGCGATTAATACACATACATCAGAAATTCGAATGCGTATTTTGGACCCCTTTTTGTCCGACCGATTAAGAATAAGATTTTACTCAAAAACTGTAATTGTAGTTACAATATCAATCACCAAATTTCAAGAACTTTTGAGTCACCATGTTGTTGAGTTATCCCATTTGCATGTTTGTGCAGTACAGGCCGTCAGTCAAAATCAAACATTTAAAAGATTGCATTTCAAATTTGATATGTATCTACACTTCAGATTTTAAGTCTATGTATACAAAAAATTTATTCATCTAGATCTCTTAGTTTTGTAGTTATTGGCTTAACTTATATTGAAGCATCCAGAAAATTTAAAATGGATTTATAAAAATTTGATAGAAATATAGGATTTATACTTTAAAATTTGATAGGAGTCAATACATTTAGGGTTCAGATCATACAACAAATTTCGTCCAATTTGCTTAAATGGTTTTAGAGTTATGAAGGACTTCATAGTCAAACAAACGGACATACCTCTAAAAATATATTTTCCAAACTCGGTGAACTTTGAAGCATGACGATTCAGTAATATTTGGATTCGAATTTTTTGACAATTAATGAAATTTTTCTTTGTATGTAAGAAAGCAATAAATAAATAAATAAATAAAATAAATAAAAAAAAGAGAAATAAAGGAATGTTTACTAATTGGACGTACAAAATTAAATCTCCAAAAGCTAAATATTGTTGAAAAAGTTAAGAAAAGCTACCATTAAAAATATTAAGAATAACTACCATTTAATGAAGTTCGAATTCTCTAGCAAAAATTATATCCGAATGCCTATAAATTGACATCTAAAATCGAACTGATTTGTTAAGCGGTGACCACTGAGCATCAATTCTCTAACCTTATTGACATGCTGATGATTAAAAGAAGTGGTTTTCAGAGTATACTTCCGCTCTGACGGATTCTAAATTTATTTTATTTTATTTTAAATGCATCTGTTTTTCCATATGAGTAATATTTAAGGGATTTTTTTTTGTAAAATTTTAAATATTTTTGTTCCAATAATTGCTGTGCTTAAATAAGTTAAGTGATATTATTTATTCATTTACATTTGAAATCATGTAAAATCAACAAATTTAAAATCTATTATCATATTAAAAATAAAATTATTATAACAATTTTCAATTATAAAAATAAAATTTCTCTCAGACGATAAAAGGAAAAATAATTGTTTGTTGCCAGATCATAAATATGTTCGATAAAAATTTTCAAACAATATCTATGTAAATATTACGTATAATTTTAATAGTATTTCCGTATAGTTACGTTTAATGACCATAGAAGTAAATCATTGAAATAAGTGTTGCCAAAGGCACAAACAATTAAAAAATTAAACTAGTTTACCAATTAAATAAAGTTAAAAAGATAGAAAAGACAGATTGAACTAGGTCTCTTTTTTTAAAACAATTTTTTTTATGATCGGGGTTTGATATTCCTGTATAACCCCTAATGATAAAAAAATGACAAATCAAAGAATGATTTTATCTAATAAATTTATTTATAAATTATTTATCCATCCTAAACGATTTTGAGTGCCATTCAGAGCTGTAGTGAGAAGCTGAAACATTCTTTCGATTCAAGATTACACTGAATGACATTACGCGTTTCAAAACAATTTCTGATTATAAAATATGTTCCGATTGCAGCCTATTGGCATTAGGTTCTCTTTGGATATATTGCGAAAATAATAGAAAAGATAAAAATGCAATCTGCTATGCCTATTTCAATGTATCATGTCCGAACATCATTTCTAGAACGGCCAAGCACCACGTGTTCGTGCAAGTTAAATTGTGTTTTTATTCATTTTAATCGTTTCATCGAATGAGTCACTTTGGAATTGCCAAACGATCCAAAAAACTTTGTCTCGCATTGATTGTTTAAAAAAAATATCGCGTTTCCCATTTATTTCATTTCATATAATCGTGTGCTCAAAATGACATTTTTCTAGGTTTTTATTTGCTGTAGTCAAACTTTTTTTTAAAAAATCAGAGTTTTTGTAAATGCGATGGCAAAGCGTAATTAAAAGCTGATTTTTTAACACAATTTTTCTGTACAATAGTTTTGTATTTTTAGTTACATCTGAATATTAAAATCTCAATAAGAAGAAGCCAATATATATTTTAGAGTTCAAACATATATTTTCAAATAATTTGAAATAATTGTACAGTTTTAATCATTTAGAAGTTATTTTATTCAATAAAACATGTATTTATGCATGGTTTATTATTAAAAAAAGCCTTTCCTCGATATCCCATTGAAAAACAAATGATATTTAAAAGCCATCCTTTAAACAACTTTTAAGGATGAAAAAAAAATATTTTAATCACGAGGTTTTTAATTAACAGAAAATATGATGATTTTCGAAAGGCTGTTTCATTAATTAGTTATTGCGACTTCAAGGACCAAGGCATGAAACTGGCAATTCTTGATAAAAGACATCGAAAGGGTTTGTAGCAATCAATTCTTTCTGTGATTATATAGATTGAAAACATAATGAACAGATGATGAACGTTTGTCATTTAAATTGAAATGTTGCAAAGAATTAAAAGACTATTGTTTATAGTAAATTTTTTTCCATACATTATAATTCAACTCGCGAAACGAGAAGAAAAAACAAGCGGGAATAACGATAGTAAATTAATTATCCATTTTCTTTCCAAGATCAATTATCACGTGGCTCTAATCTTTTATAAGTGAAATTAATTCTTCCTCTCATATTCCTCAGAACCATTATCAAATGCCAAGGTAAAATACTAATGACAGAAAATATAATGAAGAACTAACTGCAATTTACTTACCATTCGGCAATCATTTTTTTTTAATTCTAAAGATTCAAAAAGAACATTTCATTTTTATCCTGATAGAACAGTTTACGAATTTGTATTCCAAAAGCACATCCAATCTAAACCTCAAACATCTAACAAGCAACTAATAAATATCAAAGACAAGACGAATAATGACATACTTCTCAGCGTCTCATGGAGCCGATAATTAATTCATCATTTGGCCTGAACTTTTCAGCCACAAAATAAATTCCAGTGATTTCTCCCTCACAAAGAAACTGAACCTTTTAATTAACCCTTCGAACAAAACACTCGTCGCATCATCATCTTTTGTTGTTGCCATAACCCTTTTCTCTGTCTCAAAACGAAATTGTTTTTGACCAGCGAAGCGTCAAATTCCACGAATACCAAGTTTTAATTAAAACAACTCGCCTCTTCTGAAAGAAGGAGAAAGAATTATTCTTCTGTTCTTAAAAATGCTACCGTTTCCGACATTCACCTTCGTAGCTTCTTCACAGTGAAAATAAAACAAAAGCGATCGCAGCTGGCTGACAGGTGTGAAAGAAAAGAAATTAAATCTTTTTTTTCTCACATATTTTTGAGTTCCGGTGGAAACAGAAAATGAATCGTCTGCTTGGATTCTGAATGTTTATTTTATTCAGCTAGAGAAATTAAACTGTGTTCCATGGTAAACATTTTTAAACAAATTTTCTACTTTCTTAAGACAAAAGAATTTCCAGGAATAAATAATTTTTTCACTGATAGAGATTGTTGTTTAAGACTTTTGAACTTAAAAGTCTAATACGGAGAATTTATTTTTGATATAATTTTATCTTAAATATGTAGCACAGATATTTCGAACTTTTTAAATTAAAAATACGATATTTTTCTTACCATCTGGATATTTTCATACTTTTTTTTATAATTTTACGAATTTCCTAAAATGGAATGAAACAATATATATATAATAGAATATCGTGTTTATTCTTCAAATGCAAATCAGCTTTAAATGGAATAAAAAAAAAATTTTTTTTAAATTCCCGTCCTCAGTGTATTGAACTTCTTTAAAATAATAAAAACATACTAGAAATGAAAAATCGTATTTATTTGTAACATTTCTTAATCCTAAACAATTCGAGTTCTTGTAAAATTTTTGCAGTGCTATATAAATAAATAAAGGAATGTATTAAAAAAAGTTAAGTAATTTTTATTTCAAATCTAATTTTTTCATTTACTGATAGTTCATTTTTGACTTCCATTTCCAAATAACTGAAAAATGTCATTAATAAAATATTTGACAAAAGTAAACAATTTATAAAAGGTTTAAAAAATTGTATGCAATGAACACATATCACTTGAAAATGTAGTATTATTTCATCTTTAGACATTTTGAAGTTATTTTTAAAAAACATTCCAGAAAGGATCCGATAAAATAATATCTTCAATTGGAATAACAAAAGCTTTAGAATTTTTCAGTCATTCTAAAATAAACATTTGAAATTATTTTTAAGTAAAAAAAACTTTATCCAATATTTATTTCATTCTTTTTCATGTTAGTAATCATAATATATAATAATAATCAAATAATTATTTTTTACCCTCAGACTTTCACATTGAAATGTTTTATTATACCCAGTTAAAAGTTTAAGAGAAATAGTTTATAATATGCTGCTTTGATTTTATTTTTTTAATCCTCTCAATTTATTATTCCATTTTTTAAAAATCGTTTGCACGCAAT
This sequence comes from Argiope argentata, assembly GCA_026289955.1. NCBI lineage: Eukaryota > Metazoa > Arthropoda > Arachnida > Araneae > Araneidae > Argiope > Argiope argentata. The sequence goes on from JAOUZG010010699.1 coordinate 6,408,784, forward strand.
ATTTCTTTTTTTATATCACAAATATGCTATTTAGATACAGTTAATAATTTTCTATAGAAAAAATAAAATCAATTCAAAGTACATTATCAAATATGTATTCCAGCATTAACCAAGAATGAAGTTAACATTTAATTTTTGACAAATCTTGAAAAATTTCCACTCTTAATAATCTTTTCCAAAATATGGTTTAAACGTCAATTGTTACTCATTTTTTAATGTTAATATATAATAATACTTTAAATATTATAATTAGAATATATTTTAATTCACCATTTTTGGCAGCGAAGCACTATTCGGCGTCTCAGAAATCTCTGGTAGAACTGGCGCTTTTCTGAATCGATTAACCACAACTGATGGAAAATAAATATAACCTGTTCAAGAAGGAACTTGTAATTTCGCAGTCTAATACAAAGTTTGTATTACTATGTCATAGAAGACCTTTATATGAAAGTTGAAGAAAATAAATAAATAAATAAAGATTAAAATGAAATCTGCTATGCATATTTCATTGTATCATGTCAGAACATCATTTCTTGAACGGCCAAGCACCACGTGCTCGTGCGTGTTAAATTATATTTTTATTCATTTTAATCGCTTCATCGAATGAGTCACTTTAGTATTGCAAACGATCGTAAAAAACTTTGTCTCGCATTGATTGCTTGAAAAAATATCCCATTTCCTATTTATTTCATTTCATATAATCACGTCCTCAAAATGACATTTTTCTAGGGTTTATAGGTTGTAGTCATTAACTTACTTTTTTTTAAACAGAGCTTAATGTAAATGCGATGGCAACGTATTATTAAAAGCCGATTTTTTGATATGCTCGTTCAGAAAATAAAATTTTTATTTTTTGCCAACGAATTTCTGTTGAAGCCAAAAACCTCATTTCCAAAACACCTTCATTTTCTGACATGATAATAATAAAATCACGTGATTTAAAAACTCATTAGTCATAGTAAAACTTGAAAAAAAATTATTTCTTTTTCAATTACCAAATTATACAAAAATAGGATTCAACAAGAAGTAAAATGAATAGTAAATTTGCGATTCTATTTTTTAAAAATACAAATAAATAGGTATTATTTCTCCACTCCTTGACTTTGTTGTATACATCCACATGCATGTGTCATATATTACTTATAGTCCTTTTTAACATGGAGCTATTTTGTTTATTCATAGTGCAATCGAGTCTAATTTAATGGATTTAGCCCACAATTTTGAACGGATCAGCAATTATATATATAAGAAGTAACATAAAAAAGATTTTAAAAATCAATTCCTGCGCAAGTCAACAAAGAAATTTTTTATTTTAGTTATTATTTATTAAATAATTACAATTAATATAAATAATTTATCAAAAAATTATTGATTTTCGCACGAATTCAACTCACATTCTTCATCTTCACGTGAAAAATGCCGAAATCCTTGCATTTTGCCGATTGAGCTACTGACTGTTGATTTCAATTTTCGTCACAAATTAATAAACTCTATTTGAAGTATCAAAATTTAATTAAATTTAATGAATGAATGAATATTTGAAAAAAAAATGTATTAACATCAAGTGATAAACGTACAGTCATCATCTACTACAAGTGTAAAAAATGTATTTGAGCTTGAGTGTATGAATAAAAAGTATTTTATTGACGATTCGAAATTTGAACAAGATATATATATATAGTGAGAGTATGAACTAATGGTAGGAATCGAAAAATTATGTGCAAAATTTCATTCATTTTATCTTCAACTTTTTTTAAGGTCAGTTATTTTTTTCAAGCACACACAAACAGAGCATCCCCCCCCGGAGTGCAAGGCTATAAATTATTCTTCAGAAATATTGAGGTTAATTTTTTTTAACGATTACAATACGTTCGGTAAGTGTATTTTGCATACTTTAGAATTATATTGCATTTGAAAAGAAAATATTTACCGAGTTTAAAAGGCGCGACATTACATTTTTTATTAAAGGACAAAAAAAAAAAATCCTGTTATGATTTTATAAACTTTATTGGTAAGGAATTAACCTCGATTTTGTCCACTTTTTACGCCAGTCATTTCTTTTGGACGAACATGATCTCTTTTTTTTATGGTCAAACTATGACCTAATCCAACTGACGGAAACAGCTGGAGAGTGAAGATATGAGATATAATATTTTAAAAGAGTTGAGTTACCTTACCGTCATTTGAATATATAAATAAAAATGCGGTTATCTCGAGAAGATAAAAGATGTGTAGTCGTAAAACATAAAACGATTTTATCTTCTCGAATGGCCATCTCATTTGCATTGTATTTGAAAACAAGATAACAGTCAAACATCAGCAGATGTTTATTCAGCTGTCAATCTCTTTTTTTTCTTCATATTTTATTAATTCTGAAATATTATGACCAAAGTGTTAAGGGTGCTTGCTCTCCAAATTATTTGCGCGCGATCACCAATCAATAAAAAACGAAGAAGAAACTCTTGTCATTTTAAAACATTTGACTCGATTACCTGCATCTTCTGGCTAAATTATTTTTTGGTATTTATTTTTAATACTTTTGCACTTGCCATCTTTCTGGTACCGAGGTAGCACGTCTTCCTCGTGTCCTGGGAGTCCCGGTTCGGGCAAGGTTGTTCTTCTGTGTGCTATCTGTGAGATGTGTGACTGTGCTCCCTGTAAAAAGGGGCTGTGAAAGTGAATGTGATGAGTGAGTAGCAAAAGTCGTACTCTTGGCCTAGTTGGCGCTACTTTAAAAACAAGAGACGCTCTTTTTGGCTTAAATTTGCTGCTGTATCAGCAGGGGGCTTGTCCACGGCAAGTGCCACAAGTAACAACAACAGCTTTTGTACTTTCTTTTATTCTAACTATAGAACCATAAAAAACACAATTAGAAAATTTGATCTCGAGGATATTGACAAATCTCCACATTCAACACATTTTTGAAATTGTATCCCCCTACCTCAGAACTCAATCATTCAAAAAAATTTTCGAATTAAAGGTCTTTACACCGATTTTCTACATTTCTATCAGATTTTGAAAGAAAGAAATTCTCAGGAAGTATCTTTCCCTGGATCGTAAATATTCAATGAAAAATAATACTTTTCTTAAACATATCTTTTGTCCATATTTTAATTTGTCTTAAAAGTAGCGATTTTTCAAATTAAGCTGAAGGAAATCGCTCTAACGAAGATAACATTCTTTACTTTTCAGCAGTTATGAACAAAATTTACAATAAAAATATAAAAAAAATGCAATGAGTTATAGAGAAAATTAAATATCGGTGACATTTAAAATTCGTTTGATTCAATCGATATTCTAACTTCAATTAAAAGTAGGTGATAAAAATTTTAAACAATAAAAGGATTTTGTATATTATAATATTCAACACAAAGCTCATTTTTACATTAAAAATAGCATACACAAAAGGAATTGAATTGCGAGCAAATCTGGGTACAGTAAGTAGTATTGTAGTAAAACTTTTCCCGTAAATGACTTCTTTGAATCACTGGTTTCATGAAATGTAATAAACTCATCAGCTGATTCAATTATTTTTAATTTTTCAGGTAATAGTTTTTAATATAAAAAAAGATTAGAATGAAATCTGCTATGCATATTTCAACGTATCATGCCAGAACATCATTTATTGAACGGCCAAGCACCACGTGCTCGTACAAGTTAAATTATATTTTTATTCATTTTAATTGTTTTATCGAATGAGTTACTTGAATATTGCAAACCTTGTCCCGCATTGATTGTTTTAAAAAAATATCACATTTCCTATTTATTTCATTTCATATAATCACGTGCTCAAAATGACATTTTTTCTAGGTTTTATTCACTGTATTCGTTAAGTTATTTTTTTAAAATCAGAGCTTTTGTAAATGTGATGGCAGCACGTTATTAAAAGCTGATTTATTGAGATGCTCGTGCCGATAAAAATTCATAGGCAAAAAGTTAAAAAAAAATTTGTTGACGCCACAAACCTCATCCCCAAAACAACATCATGTTCTGACATGATAATAAATTCCTTCTTTCTTATTCTTTCTTATAGAATATTTTACCATATAGGATTTAATGTCTCTGAAAGCAGCATTATTTTTTCAAAATGAGTCCAGACTTTTAGTCAAGCTTTATGTTATGATCCGCTTTTATGATGAGCCAAGATGTTAGCTAATTTATTCACGACTTGCTAAAATATCAATAAACTCGGGACTTTGGAACTCTGACATTGTGAGTATTGACCATAATTCTCAGATTTCTCTCTAAAACGGAAGAAGAGAGGGGGGGGGGAGATTACAGGCTAGAGTCGTATCTGCCTATAAAGAGCTTTGATATGAAATCAAATTAAATTTGACACTATGGGCAGAGTGATTGGGATTAAGGCATTGATACATTTATTTTTCAAACAATCTATACATAGTATAAAATGAAGTCTCTTGAAAATATTTGTCTGTTGAAACCGCAAAAACTCGAGAAGTAATAAATGGATATTGGAGACATTTGTACCATTTTATAGAGCATTTATTGTGGATGGGTTTAATGCATTAAAATCATGTAAATCATGTATTAAAATCATATCAAAACAAGAAAAGCGGGAGTTTTACAATTGCGATTTTAAGTTTATACGCGCATGCGAGAAAACCTCAAACTGCGCATGTGCAGATAGCAAGAGCTGTGGTAGGCATATGCGTTACATTTCTGTGTTTACGTCCGATTTTAAACAGCTATTCAAATCTCAGTATACCGAAAAGAAGGAAATCCAACCCCAACATATTTTTAAGTTTATTTCATGTTGCATAACATGCCCATGTCATATCGGGAAAAGGGTAGACTTAAGTTTACCTTTTCCCGATATGACATGGGCTTTATGCCATGGCAATGCCGTGCGGGTACTTCTAGTTTAAGTATATAAATGATAAAGGATTACGGTTAATATATCACATTACTATTACAGTGATAAGATGATTTTAATATTTAATAGTGTTATAAAATTTCTGTTTTAGTAAGCAGATTTAATTTCTAAAAGATTACATTTATCTTGTACCGTAAGCAAAAACGATACACAAGAACATCAGCTCAAATATTATTCGAAGTCGTCATCTTGGGATTATAAGTAATGGAAAGCTTCATTAAGCACTTCATCAATGGAAATTGATATATCTCTATCGTTTCAATTTTCCTCTGCATGTGCGTGCAGTGATCAGAGTCTTTGTAACGGCCGACCCGATAACAGATCTCCCGAGGGCGGGTTCCATACCGCAAAGAACGATTTTATTCGATACGCCTGATCGGGATTGACAGAAACGAATCGGTGTCCGCGAACGGGTCACTGCATCAGGAAGCACTTTCGCGCGCTTTGGAGATGGAACGAGTCCGTGTCAGAGAGCACGGCCGCTAAAAGCATCCATCTCGCACTGCACGCGAAGGAGCCATTAGGACCGAATAAAATAAATAAAACGATACAAATTTATGTATCAGAAAAGTTGTGCATGTAGGGAAATTGTTAACTATTCTGGCAATAAAAGAAAAATGGCATACAAAGAGATAACTTGGAAACGAAAAGTGTTATTTTTTTCTTTTGTAATGAATAGTTTTCCCTCCCACATTTGCATAATAAATAATGGAAAAGTAATATTAACACGAGAAAGCGAATATGTAAGGAAACAAAAAAAATAGCATTAAGGAGAAAAAAATTATAGCATTTACTGCTTTTTAGAAACATTATATGATTGCACTATTTCAAATATTAAACCTTTTTCAGTATGCAAAAACTAGTTTGTTACTTTCTTATACACGTAGTAGAGAAAAAATATTCTTATCGTTAAAAAAATTCGAATTCGAGATTCTGATATACATCCACGTTTTAGATTCGAAAAACACATGGACCGCGGTGGCCTAGTGGTCAAGTCTTGGTTTTTGAGTCGTATTTTAAGATTCAAGATCCGATTCCACAAAAGAACCATCGTGTAAGGGGGTCAATTATGAATTAAGCTTACCAGGTCGTATTCTTGGGCGGAACCAGCTGCCAATCATGTTAACATCACGAGGTCTAACTGTTGATGTTAGTATATTCTTTTTTCCAGTAGAAGCGAACTTGAACCTGGTACGAAGGGGAGGGTGATTTCGGCTCTCTCCTGCAAAATTTTGTGTGTAGTTCTCTAGGCCTGCTACACTATGGCGTAATCGGGTGCCTTTTGTTGTCAATGTTAATCAATGTCGTTATGTTGTGACTAATGGCACTTGCCGTGGACAAGCCCCCCGCTGATACGATCAGCAGATTTTAAGCCTAAGAAATGGGTCTCTTTGTTTTACAAGTAGCGCCAACTAGAGCCAAGGGTACGACTTAGCTACACACACGTTACAACCCTTTTTAGGGGGTGGACTTCATTCATGCATATTCATTCATTAATCTCAGATCGTAATTTAGATCCGGAACAGAGAACGATCACCTCTGACCCAATACCTCCAGTGGTATTACTCTCGACATGGAGGACTTTGCGACCACGAACGGATTTTACGAGCGCCACCCGCCACAAACTCGGGGAATCTTTTGTCCGGTGAGCTTCGAACCCGTAATCTAAGGAGTACGAGTTCAACGCTCTACCAACCAGGCCATCCCGGCCTTATGTTAACCAATAAACCACATAAAAGACAACCTGTGTCTTCACTATCAGATAAATTATTGTGTAATTAGGAAAAGCAGCAATAATTTAATTTAATCATTTACAGGGTCTGTTGCATGTTAAATCCGCAAGGGCCAAAGATTCTCCCACCGGAGTGGGGTGTGTGTGCCAGATCATGTGTTATCCTCATCATCTGACCTCGGTTTAAAATGACGAGATCCCTCCCAAATTAGCCTCAGTGTTGCTTTACAACGGGACGCTAATATAACTAAACTCGAAAAACAAAACATTTTGAGAAAGTGTCCGTTGGTCTGTCTGTCTGTCTGTGACTAAAGATAACTCAAAAATGTTTTCTATTAACCTTGTGAAATTTGTTTTACGATCTTTATACCAAATTTTTGTCACATTTTGAGCAAAATCCGTTCAGAACAAATCTGTCTGGTCGACTGTTCGAATATAATTTATCACGATAAATACAAAATGAGAAGAGCTACATAGATAAAATACCATACACAAATTGATAACGGTATTTTATCTATGTAGCGTCTATAATGTCGGCACCCATCAAATGTTGTCATGTCCAATAAGGGATTGATCATCTAATGGTTCGTACTTTCAGTATATCTCGAAAACGCTACGATTTAAATAAATCAAATTTGGTATGACATTTTGTGACTATAAGTGCAATTGTGCTCCAAATTTTTGCATTAGTCAGCATCTAGCAGAAGCTAAGTATATTTCAGGTCACAAAATTGCACAGAACAAAATACAATACGATTTGAAACGGTTAAGACATTTGACATTTTTTAAATTACAAATAAATGTTTTTAAATATTAAAAAAAAATGTTTTTGTTGTTGTTACTAATGCCACTTGCTATGGACAAACTATATGATGCATCAGCGGATTTAAGCCTAAATAAGCGTCTCTTGTTTGAAGTAGCACCAACTAGTGTCAAGAGTACGACTTTAGCTACACACTCATCACATTCACTTGTACAGTCTCTTTTTACAAGGGGGGGGACATTCACAAGCCTCACATATAGAACTCGGAAGAACAACCATGCCCTAACCGGGACTCGAGCACGGGATGCCCTGATCACGTGGAAAAGGCGCTACCCCTATATGCCAGGATGCCGGCAAAAAGGCTTTTTGCATAATTTATTATGCGAATGCAGCTATATGCAAATTGGTTTCATTCTAATAAAAGTTAATAATCGATTTAATTGCAAAATTACATATTGATTAAGCTACGAATTAGCAAGTAATATAAACAAAAATTTTAAAGTAATTCCAACTCGTGTCATAATTTTTCACGATGTCCTTTTCACGACGATTAAATTAATTTTTTTAAAAGCATATTTTTTATGTTTCAAAATGATGTAACAAAAAATTAGTGCAGTAGTAATTTCGGAAATTATAAAAAAATAAAATATTGAAATTACTTTTGAGTTTTAGTTAAAACTTGAAAGAAATTGCAAGATATTTCCTAATTCTGTTAATATATCTGTTCCAAATTTTGTAATTTATGGTCCAAAATTGGTAACTCTAGACTACCAAATAACAGATATAGGTAACAAGCACAGATATATGCACACATACATCGAATTAGCAGCAAAGATAAAACTGATACTATTTTGATACGTCACACTTTGAAATTATTGTGACGACATGGTTATAAAAATTAACTGAACGAACATTTCACGAACTTTATATATATATATATATATATATATATATTCGTTTTTTCTCTCTCCAAATCCAGTAATCGATTTTTTTAACTAAAAAGAAGAAAAAAAAAGTTTCAGAAAAAAGAAACATTATGAAAGCAGCAGACGAGATGGGTCGTTGAAGCAGCAGACGATAAAATCCCTCGGGGACAGGAAGTGGGTGGAGCTCTCTTTCTTTTGTGCTAACACGGAAAGAAATTAAGGAGTATGAGAACGGCGCGTTCGAATGTGGAAACTAGTTTCTTAATTCCTAAGTAGCGGTTATCTCAGGCAGAGGAGGGGAAAAAATTTAAGAATCTTATACCATCCATTGCTACTTCCTTATAAAAATTGCCCAACGTTACAATTGACAATGCCATCCAAAAAATAAAAAATCCTATTCAATAGATCTCGCTGAAATACTAATAGCTTTTTATATTATTTTTGGTTTTTGTATCTTCAGAGAGCTAAATCATCAATCTTTTTCAAAATAATTTTTAAAACTTGATAAATTTAAACTGGGATTTACTTTTTTTTGAAATCTTTATTTGCACCATTTTTTTCCACTCTGTATCTAACTCTGTCACAAAAAAATTTCATTTGATTGGATGAAAGAAACTTTACTTAGAAGCTACTTGAAATTATTGAAACTTCATGTATTTTTAACCATTGCTAAAATTAAAAAAAAATTAAAACCAATTCCTTATTGTTCAAGCATTCTACAAGAGGATTCTTATTCAGTTGACTCCTGAGTGGCAAGCCTGATATGGTGGAAGGTAGACCGGATAGCAAAGAAGTCGAATAGGTTACAGTTAAATGAGTTCATTCCCTTGCCCACCAATACCAGAAGACAAAGTATTTAACCAAAACTCACTGTCATAATAAGTATAAAACATAACTTCCGAGTACGAATCCCTTCATTTATCTCAAGCCATGAAGAATGAGAACTCGGTCCGGTGAATCGTAAAAGTAGTTGCCAGTACTTGCCTAAGGCAGGGGCAGTTTCTGGGGGCCCCACATAAGAGCCCCCCCCCCCAAATTGAATAGAAATTTTATTTTACATTTCCTTCTATAATGAATGTTCTTCATTACTAAAAAAGTGAATCAGAGGAGGCCCCAAAGAAGTTTTTGCCCCTGGCCCCAACAAGGATAAGACGGGCCCTGGCAGTTGACGGTTTTTGCTGTTAGAGCAAAGTCTTTCTCTTTCATAGCCACTTCAACATTTTCAAGTAATCACCATTTTAGAATTTTTTTTAAAAATGTATAAACAAAGAACGAATACTGTAAGTACTGTACAGTTATAACCAGGAGCTGTAGCAATAATCGAGGTCCATTACACAATGACGAAACAATGAACTACGAACAGAACACTGCTCTTTTCCTGTCACAACTTGTATTTTTCACACGACACTCAAAAGGGTCATAACTCTTCCAATGTCTTAGCAATGTTATCAATGCAACGCCAGTTTTCTTCATTTAATTAATTCAAAGGGAGCTAGGTCAGATAGATCGGGAGTCGGATAATCACGAAACGGTTACTCGAGAGTGTACTGTGGTTGCCGAAACCTCATACACAGCACTTATATAAAATAGTTCTCAAAAGAATAATAATCGGGGCGAATCTTACTTTTTAAAAAATATAATCACATGACGAAGAAGATATTTTAAATCCATATTGACTTTTCCATCCAACATAAAAAAGGATACTATTTATCAACGATAGATTGGCCACACTAAGTCTCAGATACAGGGTATCTTTTGATGGAAAAGGATATCAATCATGCAAATATTGGGTTAGAAATCTAATATTACACTACAAGATCAACAAGGAAAGCTTATTTTTACAATCGGGCGAACGCTCGCCAGAGGTGAAAACGTTGGCGGCGCGTCACAAGGCGCTCTGCGCCAGCCGAGTTGACTTGGCGGGAGGAATATTTTGGTAACCCCGAGAGAATTCTGGCTGCGCCGAGGTTTTTCTCCCTGATTGTGGAAGCCTCTCCGTGCTTTCGCCCGACTATATAAGAGGCGGATTGCCTCTTCCTGGCAGTGGATCTCTCTTTGGAGAAGAGAAGCGTTTCGCTTACTTGTAGCTTTTCCCTTGTTATTAGTGAGCTGTGTTTGCGTTTGCTGTTAACGCTGTGTTATTGAGCTCGCTGTGATTTACTGTTGCTGTGCTATACTATAGCTGTTTTGCAAACTGTGTTTACTGTGCGTAAGACTTGCATTTACGCTGTAAGTGACTAATTATTGCTGGATTGTGTTTTCTGAAGTTTTGCTTTTTCAAGTCATCCTGTATATACCTGTAAATATCTGTAAATAAATTTGTTTGTGCTGTCCTCAAATAAAGTCCATTCAATCCGAACCCCGCTACGTTAAAAACGTAACAATATCTTTAACTGATTGGATACGGTTATCAATGCCAACTCTGAATCTGAAAGGAGAATACTCTAACTGGAAATATAGTTTTACAACGTATATTATAACACCAAATCAAACAATTTTGACTAATTTCTACAAGATATCAGGTGACCTATCTTTTCTTCACCCTCATATCTTCCATTTATTGCTGTTGAAACTTGTAAAACAAAGGACTATCTACATTAAGTCCTAGTTATCAGATTCATGGACCCAATGCACCGGAACCCTTTCGTCAACATCGCCACATTTGAATCGATGCTTTAAAAAATTCAGAATAATCATTTCAAATCGATATTAAGTATAATCGGATTACATCAACATCATGATTAATTTTCAGGGTGTTTTTTGAAAGAACACTTTAGAATACATTTAATAATCATCAACACTATGCTTTCTCCAATTTCAATCTAAATTTAAAAGACAGACATTAAAAACACTATTTGTATTTTCTAGAAAAAGTTTCTAAACAAAAATTAGTAACAAAATTCTTAAAACAGCCCCCCCTCTGTTTATAATTTTTTTAGAGAAATATTTCAGCAACTGCTTTTCAGTATCAATATTCCAATGAGTCCTATTTAAAAGATGCCTTTCAAATAAGGCTTAGTCAAATAATTCAGATGAAAGTGCTTCGGATGTTTGAATCCAGATAGGATCTGCTGATTAGGTACTAATGAATATTGAGGAAAAATTTCATCAGGAGTAGTTTGTAATAGTGCGCCAAACAGAATGCGCATGTGGAATTCCCTTTTTTATTCTTATCAATTTCTTTTAGTTAATTAGTCACATCAATTCAAAACTGTCATGCACTTTATCGATATTTTAACAGTTTTACAGGATTTCCTGACCTTTTCCGAACTTTTTTTTTTTATCATCAAAGATCTAAAGAAGAAACCTATTCAAGGTAGTAAATTCATTTATTTTCTTAGGAACCATAAGGAAATTCTTATTCTAATTGGTTATCATCAATTAACGACAAGAACGAATATATGGTACTTACGTATTAGACCGTCCAACTTTATCGCCAAATTTGAAGTCGTCGCCAATGAGTTGCTAAACCGCGAATCACGGTAATAGTATAATCCGTTGATCTGTATCGCCAAATTTAAACCTGTCGCCAATGAGCTACTAAACCGTTGGCGACCGTTAGCGAAGACGGTCTAATACACAAGTACCGAATATATATTCTCGGGATCTTCTATCTCTACTTTCTTTTTAAATACAGGTTCTTGAATTTAAATTTAAAAAGCAGAGACATAAGCTTATTTAGTATATTCTTTTTTCTCTTATAAATGTGTAGATCATATCAAAATGAATCCTAGTGTAGCTAGATTTCAAAACTATGAGTTTGCTTTGATATTTGAACCCAAGTCTAGTTATTTATTTTTGTATTAAATCAAAGAAACTTCAATTAAATAGGAAGCATTTCTTCTTAATGCTCGGATTATACACTTGCGATTGGTCCATCGATTATTCACTCAGAACATTGATTCTTTTTTTATCTATAAAAAATTTATGAATTAAAGATTATAAAATCCCGCTAAAAACAGTAAAATGCTCGAAGAATCAGAACAAAAACGAAATCTGTTGAATTAAAGAGTCCAATTACGGTTATAGTTAAATAAAAAACAAAACAAAAATACAAGCTGTGTTCTTTTATTTTCATCTGTTGCCATCGGAGACTTCCGTAAACAAAATTCAAGTTCGTAAAGAGAAAAAAAAATCAAGTCTAGTTTATTCTTTTTTTCTGACAACGTTCTCTGCTAACAAAGAAAAAAGAATAGACCCAAGAACAAATCCGATTGAAGTCCTCGGAGATTGTTCCACAGTTGTCGAGTCATTTAGAAGACAGTCACAAATGACATTCGTTAAGAGTTTTATTTCTTGCTGAATGGACTTATTTAAAATTCTTCTTTAGATTTCTTCTCTTCGGTCGAGAGGTAAAATTGATTTTCTGTAATGGTTAAGGGTCGTCTTTCTTTGTTTATTCTTACTTTCTTTTGTTATTTTTAATCAGGAACATTCTGATGTTAATGCGGGTAAGAGAAAGAAAGCTTTCAGGAGAGAGGAAAAAAAAGATTGAAAATCACTTATAGTTTTATTTTATTAATATTAAAGTTATTCATACCAGAGGACACATTCCCAGCTTAATGATTTTGTATTTCTATTAGAACAGACAACAGAAGAAACGTGACTTGGGAATCAAGAGTTTTCGATTTAGTTCCTTATAACAACGTTTTTTTTATTTTTATTTTTACCTGTTTATGGAGATTGATGAAGAAATTAAAGAACACTAAAGTGATTTTCTCAATACTATTATACACCTAAATTATGATTATTTTTATGCTTGATACATTTTGAGATTATGCTGTACTTAGACATGTCTTACAGAAATAATTGTCAATACTGCAGATATTTTTTATTACTACAAGAAGTTAAACTAATTAATGCTGTCTTAGAAGAAAATAAGAAAGCTTTTTTAAGAAAACCTAGCATACTTTGATATACATTTTGATACCCATTTTATATTAGCAACTTCTGAGTTAAGATTTTGAAAAAATATTTACACGATAAAGCTTATAAGCCAACATGTAGTGATACATGTTTGAGGGAGAAAATCGTTTAAAATCATCTACAGAACAGATCATTGGAACTTCTAGTACAAAATTTGGGATATAATTTTTTCTTGGGCAAAAGGTACACACTAAACAAGATTTGAACAATATTTTTTATTAGATTAATTTGCTCAAATATTTATTAACCCATTCGCTGCCAAGCCTAAATTGTATGAGGTTATTGCCATTTCTGTTTTGAGTGTTATTTTTTATCCAAGTTTTATTATTTCAATACACAAATTTTGTCATAAATAATCATTTATATGTATAAAAAGCAAACCCGAGTATACTCGTGGTTGGCAATGGGAATAACCTCATACAATTTAGGCTTGGCAGCGAATGGGTTAAATAAAGTAGAATTTTTGTAAAAACAATTTATTTGTACCTCTTTTTTTTTCAAGTTTTTACACTTGTATATTTATGTTTGTGGGCATAAAAAGTTTGCAAGTTTGACAAGTTGTACGTTAAAATATATTGAAAGTATCATGAGTATATTTGTGCTGGCAATGGGTAACACCCTGCCAACCACGAGTATATTCGTGGTTAGCGGCGGATGGGTTAAAGTTATAAAATTTTAGTCGGATTGCATTAATATACAAAAAAATTTCTAAATTAACTTTAAAATTCAAAAATTAAGTTTATTCTTGGCATCCGTTGTATTTTGTATATTGTTTCTCAAATTTTAATACATTTTTAAGAGATGTATTTTTTGGAAATTTTACCAAAAGTTTTTTGTTTGTTATATAATTTAAAGGTTTAAAATTTAAATCTAGACGACTAATCATGATTAAAATATAATGCTATCATGTTTTGAAATTCAGTTCTGGCTTTCTTTTTTTAAAAAAAATTAGTAAAATGCTCAGTATTATACATAAAATTTTGTAGACAAGTGGTCTAAAAAGAAGACAAATTGGAATTAACTTTATATTTCCCATGGGGGAGGGGCTAGTTTATACAAAGGGTGATGTACTCAGTATGTTTACTTCGATATAATTACCAACATTATATCATTATGATATCTTTTAAATTAATTTAAATAAATCAGCTAATTTCCTATTTTTTAAAAATTAAATTAGTTCATGTTACTTTATTCTGAAATTCTCTTGTTTCCTGATCCAAATCCCTTTAGTTATTTCTATTAAGCAGTCTAAAAATTGATGAGGTAAGAATTCTCACGCTACCCAGCGAATAAATAAGCATCCTGAACATCCACAGAATTCCTTCAAAGATACTTAACGATTATCTTTCCCGAATCGATACGTGTCAATGAAATCCCTATAATAATCTCTTAGTAAAAGCATTATGGAAAAAATTTCTCAATTGTATCTAGATGCAGATAGGCGCGTTTCATTGCTTCTCCCCGTGTATAAATCATATCCTTTAATAAAAATATAAATTGATTTTAATTCTAAATTTATCTTTTTCTTCGGCATTCATCTGCAAAATTGATATATATCTAACATAATTTTGCAGATGAGTGGTATTTTATATATACATAAAGTGTGTGTGCATGAGGGGGGATAGATTTACCCATGTGATGGCAACACGCTTGGGAGTGATAAAATGGAGCTCTCTTTTTCCCGCTAGAGGGAGAGTGTTGGAAGAAAGCACATCACGTTGTACGAAGGCGTTGTTGTGATGCGGAATTTCTTAATTTGTGTAAAAGGAAACTAGCCCTCTTTTCTTATGTCGTTATTTTAAGTGTTGTACTCGTCCTAAATGTTGTGGCAGTCACTTTAATTATTAATTAAAGAAGTTTTTAAAAAGATCAAATGCTTGTTATTACTAGTTCTGAGATTCTCCCTCAAACATATATATAGCTTTTACAATAAATTTAATATTTTTAAAGTCTCCAAATTTCAAAAAAGCACAGATTTGTTCTAAGGAACAAAATATCGATAGTATTATTTTGCAATTTATACGATAAGTAAGAAAGACCTACGGAAAGTAAATTAACAATGAATTGATATCTAGTAACAAATCTGTTCGTGTTTGAACAGATGTTTTAATAAAGATTTGAATTTTAAAGTAAAAGTCAGAGGCGGAACTGGACTCGACATGTTATAGGTGTCTGAAATTAATTATTAAAACTCCTATTTTTTTATTACAAAAAACAATAGTACAAAATAGTACTAGTATTGAAGAAAAAAAGGAACAGAAATAGATAGTTTTCATTCGAGTTTCTAACAGTTCTTAAGTTTTAAATTAAAATTTGTGAAGAAAAGGGGCACGGAAATTAATTTTCTATTATTTATATATAGATATATATAAATTATTTAAGGTAATAGAATAAGAAAAAACTTTTAAAACCAATTTCTTTATTTTGCATGGTAACAAGCAAAGATATATTCATCTTTTAATTTAAAAATAATTAAAATAGTTATAAATTAAGTTATTATTTTAACATTTAGCATGCTACGTTTCGAGCAAAAATCAAAAACATTATGTGCGAATATTAATCAAAATTAATTATTTAATATACGCAATTAACAAAGCGCAATTCAGTTATATTTAAACAAAGGATTTTGAAGTATTACATTTAGATTTTAATCAAGTAAAAGAATTTGTAATATTGCTATATTATTCTAATGAATTCTAAAATACTGTATGATATTCTAAATAATAACGGCTAAATCAACGAAATAACAATTTTAATTCATAGAATGAATAACTACTATACTTAGGATTATACTCGATTTTTATTTACTATAAAATAGAACAAATGCTTTCAATGCTTTTTGTACTATTGGTGGCTCATTAATCCCTTTGTAAACTAAACCTTTAGAGAAACATGTAATCAAACTACGTTATTGAAATGCGATTATATTTAAGATAATAAAGGTTCATTAAATAGGAAATACTCTTTAGAAAGATACTAAAAGTTTAAAAATTCTTTCTGCCATGTTTAAAACGAAAGAATTTCGGTCAAATTATTGAGATGAAAATTATTTTCCATATTTCAAAGCCAAGCAAACAATAGACTACAACTTCGAATAAATTTGAAATAAATTTCGAATGTTTTTTGACGGCTTTATTTCTTTGCAGCCAGATTTCAAATACAAAAAAGCAAATAAATAAATGAAAAATAAAAATAAAAATAAATAAATAAATAATAAATAAAATAATAATCAAAGGATGTTGATTATTTTAAAAGAAAAAATTACAAATGAATAATTTTAAAAACCGACAAAAAAAAGAATAATCAAAAGACCTTGATTATTCTAAAAAAACAAAAACAAATTATAAATCAATAATCTTTAAAAAAATAACAAATAAAAAAATGAATCAAAGCAAAATAAATGAAGATTCCTCACAGGAATATACCTCAAAGCAACACATTTGTAAAAAGAAGCGAACTGCGAAGGAAAATGATATCTGAAGAGAAAGTCAATGAATTGCATCAAGTTTCTCAAGCTTCAGAAATGACGACTATTGTGGGAATAAATTTATTCCACGAGAAAAATCTTTAAATACAAAAATATTTCTCACGTTACCAGATTCGCTAAGGTCATTTTCATAATATTCAATTTGAAATTCAACAGCCCATAATTTTTTAAAGTTATCTGATAATTTACAGATGATATAACAAGAATTTTTTTATTTTATTTTTTTATTATTATTTTTTTACAGAGTTCACTGATCGCCAAGGTCATATTGCACGATGGGCAAGTGTTAAATGAAGCATTTCTTATGTGGTGACGGGAGAATGATTGCAATTTCAAATCAGAACAAAAATGTTATTTTCATTTGAAAATAAAGAAAGAAAATCATTATATCCAAGACAGATAAATTCAAATTAAATTCCATACGAAATAAATTTTTGAAAATCAAAGCATGAAAAACACTTAGCATAGCAAATTAAAATTTGGTAACGGAATAAAAAAATTACAAATGAATTTATACAAGTCGACAGAAATAATAATAATGCATATTTCTCAACGTTGGCTCATTTGGAGAGTGTTTATAAATAAAACAAATAAAAACTAGTCATTAAATTAATATAAGAAAAGATACATTCTGTCAATGCAGAGAAAAAATCACGTATAAACCACACAGAAGCTCACATTCAAAATTTATTAAAAGGAATTAGGCGATTAAAACTAGCATAGAATATCATCACCCAAAATATAACATTATTAAGTGCTAATATCTGAACATGACGAGAAAAACTTCTATATTTGAAACTATAACTAACACATTTATAAAGTTTTGGTAAATTAATATTTTTGAAAGAGTGCGATGTTTTTTTATCCTTTTAAACTTTTATAAAATCTGCAAAATTTTCCCTCCATTTCAGCTAAAAAAGAATCTTTTTCAGCAATCGATAAAATCTCAAACGCAATCCGTTTTACAAACACACCTTACCTGCAAACCGATATCTCGATTTATTGAACTGAATGCCCGCCTGTGTATCAACAGTTTGTTGCCACTGCCAGTCGACAAATTCCAATCACGGCAGACCAGATGGTACAAGCTCGCACGCACACAAGCTTTCTTTTCGTATCGATTACTTCGAATAAAAGCGCACAGCAGGTGTTCGTTTCTCAAGTAGATTGCTTACGTTGTCGAGTTGTATTTTGTTCTGTTTGAGCAATTAAAAGAAAAGTGTTCTGTAGCTGTATATCTAGAACAGATGCGGGTGACAAGCTATTAAGAATTCGTTCTTCAATTGCAAACGATAATGACTATTTCTAATTATAATACAGTTTCGTTTTTTTTGTAAACGAATTTATAAATTAAATTGCAGATTCATTTATTCAAATTTTGAGTATAAAAGAGTTCTCTAATTGCTAAAAACCGTCAGAAAAGAAAGGGTACAAAGAAATGTCGCAGAATCATCATCATCAAAGGTTCTTACACAATCGTTCTTATTATTCATTATTGTATTCCTTTTTTTTATTTTTAGGCACCGATTTTTTAGTCGAATAGTTCAAAGGATTCAATTCACTAATTAAAAAAGCAAAATGGCAACATCTGTACATTTTTGTATAGTATGTGATAAGATGTTTTACTTTCTGCTGTAATGCAGCTTTCTTTCTACAACAGCAAAAATGAGCAGTGGACTCTTAAATGAAACAGACGTATTGCACTTCACGAGGATCGAATAAATATAAAATGCATCTAGATTGCTCTTGAAGAATAATTCTGAAGAACTCTTTTTTTTATTTCCTGAATTCTCAAGAATAGATAACACAGACAAAAGAATAGTACTTCCGTTATCAATTGTTTAACAATTTGTTTCCTGTCATTGCAAATCATTAATAAAACAAATAAATTTTGATTAGAATTAAGTTTCTTTTTGACTACTTTCTTTGTTATGTTATTTTAATTTAAACTAACTTGGTGATAATTTCATTAGTCATCATTAAACTTAGATAATTTATAAATACTAGATAAACTCTTTTTGAATGTAAAGAACATAACAAGCAGTTAATGTGCTAAATAAATTTACGTATATTATATATACATACAGTTTAGAAACGTGTTAATTCTCTTTTGCAAAAAGTTTCTTAAAAATATTTTTTATGAAGGTATAAATTTGAAAGCTTGTTTACTGAATAAAAAAAAGATGAAAATGTAGCATAATCATAAAAGTCAACATTCTAAATTAATTTAATCTGTGTGTTTTGGCCGCACTTGAACCGTGTTAAAGTTGTAAAATGTTTCACAGCTCCACCTATGTTTTCTTAAATATTTTAGCATTTAAAAGCAAAAATAGTGATACGAATTGAAAAGTTTTTAAGCTTGATGAATAATCATTTTGATTGGGTTTTTCTTAATCACTAACAATTAATTTTTCAATTCTCAGGAATAACACTTGAAAATTTCCCTGATTTTGAGAATGCAGAAAAATTTTATCGACAAAAAAAGTATTTTTCTTAATAATTTAAAAAGAATTTAAAAATTTCTATTCTAGAACATTGATAACGCTGGAAAAATGAAAATAATCATATTTAGATTATAATTTAACAATAATTATATTTTTAATTATATTATTTATATTTATTATTTATTTAATTATAATTATAATTATATTTTGGGATGAATTATAATTTAGATTACTATATGTATAGATTTTACATAACATTTTCACGAATACAGACTTAAATGGAGCAATTGATTGTTAAACATACAATTTCCGAAATAAATAAAACAGAATATTATAACTGGCATCCTGGCACAAAGGTAGCACGTCTTCCTCCTGATCCAGGCATTCCGGGTTCGAGTCCCGGTTCGGGCAGGGTTTTTCTTTGTACCATCTTTGAGATATGCGGTTGTGCCCCCGGCAAAAAATGGTTGTGCAGGTTGGAAAGGAAAACGCATGCGCAGATTTATGTTTGTCACAATTTCATAAGATAGATTCAGGCAATCCAGAACTGGCTATAAATTGCCACTTTGGCGCTCTTGAATTCTTTTTCAGTGCTTATCGTATTAAAAAGGACTGATATTTACTCTAAAAAACATGGCAAAATAAAAAAAAAGGTCAACCTACCTAAATTTGGAAAATTTAGAAAAAAAATGGCAAATGAAATGAAAAAAAAAAAAAAACCCCTCGCATCAGAAAGTACAAAAAATGACGGAACCAATGACCGAGCAGTATTTTTCAGCCTTTCTGCGCATGCTCTGTCTACTTGTCGTCTTGTAAAGCTGGCATTGGAGTTACTAGTATTCACAGTTATCAGTTTTTAATTTGATCACTGAAAATAAGTAACTCTCGCAAAAAGAAAAATGGTCGCAGAAAATAGAAGTTTAAAAAGAGAATATTAATTGTACCATTCTTGGTTTTCTTTGTACTGTATTTTTGGGATAAATTTACATTTCTATAGAAATTAAATTTAAAAAATTCTTACCAATTATATTAAATTTGAACCTGAATATAAGCAGCATGGGGTGTAAAGTAACAATAATTTATCCTATACTACGAATATAAAATTAGGCTTTGATTATTTAGACGGTTTTAGCTTTTCATCTCGATACATTTGATGAATGATAATAAATTATTTGTAAACAGAAATTCAACTAATATATAACTTTAAATAAAATTAGTATGCATTGATGTTTTTAAAATGATATAGTCAAAGATAAATATTGATTAAAATTTGTTGCATAAAATGCTCCAAAAATTGCTTTTAGAAAGAAAAATTTAATCTGATTTCGTGAAAATAATCATGCATTTTTAATTAGAGAAACAGTGCGCATATTCAGTGACTTAGATAGATTACAATGATGAAAAAATGCCTTTAGAATATTGTTTTTCCTCAAATGAAGTATTCTTACCGGAATTAATTTAATTGAATATCGAACTCTGAGGTTTCAAAAACTTTTAAACCAAATTCTTCGCTAATTCGACAAAATAAACTAACCAACCGACAGAAGACTTGTTCAAACACTAATTCAGTAGAATTCCCCCCAAAAGACACTAATTTTATTTTTTCGAAAACAAATCAAAATATTTTGATAGTCACAGTCAAGTTCCGGTCACAGTCAAGTTCCTAATTACCCGTTTCTTACTGAAAATTGTATACCTTCGAAATAAGACATTCTATTGTACCTTTTGCTGCCTTTTCTTTTTGACAATAATAAACAATAAACAGAAACGCAAAAATTGAATAATTTCGAAAACCACTCACATTTACTCTTCTCTCTCATAATTCAATTCCAGAAAAAAAAACCCTAAAAGAATAAATAAACAAATAAAAACCCGCACCGAAAGCAACAAAAAAACTGCGCCAATGACTCCGTATCATTAAATTTAAATTTACGGTTACAAAAGAGTTATTACTGTCCCTATTCGTAAATTACGAACCGTGAGAAATTACAAGAAGCACAATGGGTATTCATTATGCAGCTGCAGCGGCAAAAAAACTTACAAAATCGCACATTATGCCTGCCGAAAATCCAAAAATTGTATAAAAGCTCCTCATTTGGCGCTGAGTTATTGTGATTCCCGTGACGGCTATGACCCTCCGCCTAGTATTGAAAGAGGACGGAGGCCATTGTTTTAACGTGCAGATTGCTTTTTGCGCAAGCGAAAGTTTTGCATCCGAATGGCCGCTGTTCGTGTAAACAAAACAAATCTCTTATAACTGCAACCGACTACATTTTTTGTGGCATCTGGATGATTTTCAAATAAATTATAGGTTTGATATCTCTTTCTGCGAAACCTAAATTCAAAAGATACTTTTTGTCATGCACATTGACACAATACCATATTGATCAATGTTAATATAGACACAAAAATATGGAAATCAGAAAAATTAAGATGAAATCTATGCATATTTCAAATGTATCATGTCAGAATATCCTTTCTTGAACGGCCAAGCATCACCTGCTCGTGCAAGTTAAATTATATTTTTATTCATTTTAATCGTTTCATTGAACGAGTCACTTTAGTATTGCAAACGATCCAAAATAACTTTGTCTCGCATTTATTGTTTTAAAAAATATATCACTTTTCCTATTTATTTCATTCCATATAATCGCGTTCTCAAAATGGCATTTTCCTAGGTTTGATTGGCTGTAGTCATTAACTTATTTTTTTCAATCAGAGCTTTTGCAAATGCGATGGCAACGCGTTATTAAAAGATGATTTTTTTGAAATGTTCGTGCAGATAATAAAATTTCAATTTTTAGGCTACGGAATTTTTTTTTGACGCCATAAAGCTCATCCCAAAAACAATATCATGTTTTGACATGATAAAAAAGGTGCGTTTATTGAAGGATTGACTTTTTATTTTTAAATTTATCTATTAACCTTCTTTTAAGTGCTGTTAATTTTACCAAAATGAAAAATATCGTAAGGTCCAAAATTAAATTATTAAATGAATGTGCAAAAGAGAGAGGAATGTATTGATAATGAAACACAGGAGAAAGAATTATGAATAAAAGAAATCGACATTTTATAATTATTAACTAGAATTTCTTTTTTCATTAGAGCTATGTTCTATATTACAAAATTGTTTTCAAGGTGGAATGTAATTTTTTATAATTTGATATTAATTTTAATGCCATCCAATTGCTAATCAAGTTACTATTGGTTTTTCTCTACCAACCTAATATTTATAAAGTCCAATGAAGTAAAAAAATTAAACATACTTTTTTGAGGCTGTCAAAAAATGAAAAAATTCTAAAAAACATTTCATTTTTCGCAGTCTTAATCAACTATTGTAGGTGATTAATGTGGTGCAACAATAAATAGAAAATTTCAATTGGATTCGTTTCTCTCATAACACCAAATACACCTAAATTTAATTTTGATATCCAACTATCATTTAATTGATAATTTAATTTTGATATTTAACTAAATTTAATTTGATATCACTATCCATGTAGGAGGAAAAAGGTTGTCACACACAACACAACTTCATTGAACTTTATTTCAATGAAATGACATTCAATTGTTAATCAGGTTACTATTGAGTTTTTCTACCAACCAAATATTTATAAAGTCTAATGAAGCAAAAAGACTAAATACAATCTTTCGAGTTTGCCAAAAATTGAAAGTTTTCAAAAATTGTCTCACATTCTTAATTTTCAACTTTCGCGATCCAAATCAGCCAATGGGATGTAAAATAATTATGAATTTTAAATTTGATTCGTTTATCACATAACATAAAATACGCCTGGTTTAATGAACCCTTTGATCCCTGAAAAATAATTCAAAGTATAATTATTCACCTGATACCTTTGTTTATTTAACCGAAAAATAAATATATGGAAGTGTTGCAAGTTGATATATACCGTTTAATTAATTTGTTCCTTCTTATTGCTCTGCAGGTATTTTAAACAATCGAAATTAAATTAATCATTAAAGTGATGCACCGTCTTTAATGGTTATTAAGATTCGCTCTCCGAGTGCAAAGGGTTAATCTTAATATCTTTGCTATTTGTCTAGGGAATCCAATGAATCAATAGTGATTCCAATTATCCATACATGAATGTATTCATGTAATGAAACAATTCGTGAATATACAACACTAGCTCTTACCCGCGACTTCGTAAGCGTGGAAATTTTGATGTGTATATGTTGGAACTGATAGTCTAAAATGTTATCGAAACCGTATGCATGCACGTGACGCAAAGACGTGAATTTTAAGCACCAGTTGGGGTAACGCAATGCAGATTAGAAAATTTTAGTTTCAATTCATCTGTTTTATTTTCATTCAAAAGCACTTCTGAAGGAATCAAAAGATCTATTAATTAACAATGTTTAATTTTAAATTTACCATACACTACGAAAATAAATTGAATCGTTTGAAATAACCGTTACGTCTAACATCATTAGCGTGGGGGGGAAATGTTATGTTATTAAAACCATAAAGGTACTTTTTAATTTGTCAGGCGCAAACGAACAATCGCCAAAGAAATTTGAGAAAATTTGGCGGAATTCTAAATTATTTGCTAATGGAAACGTACCACTTTAAGCATATATAAAAATATATAGCTAACACAAATACAATTTAATGACAAAAGCACACAGTTATTAAAACTAATAATAGTTAATATATAGTCATTTTCGCCACAAAAAAAATAGTTTGTCACCAAATTTTAGCGAAATGGCATTTCTAATCACAAGGTTTCGATGCCAGTTTCAGCAAATTAACAGAAAATAGAAAAAAAAAATACCAATAAATGCAGTACTATGGAATGCACTAAAAAATTTAGTCGAAAATGATGAAAATAGGCAAAAGAAATAAGTGCAGCAAGAAAAAAAAATCAAGAAAAGTGAATAGGAAATAACGAATTATATTAACACAAGAACAGCATAAGAAAAAAATTTAATAAACATTTCTTTAGAATAATAAGATAATATTAAAAGAACACCGGAAATAGAAAAATAAAAACGGACGATTTAAAAAGCTCATGCATATGTTTTCAGACTTTTTATTTTTTATTTTTTTTGGTGGAAAAGTTAGTTTTTAATTAATAAAAAATTAACCACTCCATTAACCGGAATAAAAATTAGCCTATGTTCTTCTGTAGACTATAATCTATGTACTAAATTTCATTGAATTTCTTTCTGGCGTGATTGAACACCATCGTCCATCCATCCAAACTTTCACATTTATAATAGTAGTATAGATATAGAAGCAATAATCTCATTCGAAACCACTATTTGTCAACAACTACATAAATACGATGCAAAAAAAATCTTACGGCATTCTTACATTTATTACCTTCCGCGCGCGCCCATTCCATCGAAAAAGCCTGCTTTCACCACACCTACACCCATCCACTTCCTGAGCGGGACAAAAGGCACTCGGGTTTCTTACAGAATCAACACCAAAACCCACAGCTGCCGGCACGCACGCAAATGGGGGACATACCAGGGGAGCAGCTGCTGGCGGTGGGTCAATAATTCTTTTTCGGATAGAACCAGCTGCTCTGAGGATGCAGGCAGCGATGGAAAGGGTTCCGAGTACGAAAAGTGAAAATTTGTCATGGATTTTTCACCTGTGAAGATTTTCTCGGCCGTTGAAATGAGTTAACATGCAAAATGTTATTTTATGCTAATATGGTTAGTTGGGTGTGTTGAGGAGCTAGAAAATCAATATTTTCTGTTTTCGTGGTCAGATATTTTCAGTATTCCGGAAAAGTGAACAGATACAATTAAGACATCACAAATTTGGAATGACTCTGAAGCATTAAAAAAAGGAACAAGCAAATATGATTCATGCTATTCTTAAGTGAATAATAATTATATTAAAAAAATCTTTTATTGGGGAGGTATGGACAGGGCCCGATTTAGCCTAGTTAGGGTCCGGGGCAAAAACTTCTTTTAAGACCCCCCCCTCTGCTTTACTACTTTAGTAATGAAGAACATTCATTAAAGAGGGAAATGTAAAATAAAATTTTTATTGGATTTGGGGGTCTTCACTTAAACGGGGCCCGGGACAACTGCCCCGTATGCCCCTGCATTAGTAAAGTTTTGAGTATGGATAGATTCCTCCACTTTAAATGTCCATATCCCCACAATTTCACGAATTAGAACAAAATCAGAAAATCTTCAGTTATTTTAAAATTTCTCCTTTTTTTAAATTGAAAATGGATTAATTATAAAAACTGAATTTTTGTTAATGCATAACATAATACCATGCCTTATCTATGTGCCTACAACATTAAGTTATATTACAAGTGGATGGACATGGCAGGAAAAGAAGAGGAAATGATAAAAATTGATCATTAACATTGGGGCATAAGCTAATAAAGAAATTTGATATCTTATAAGAGAATTTTTGCACTTTTACACTTCCATCAGGTTTTCATGTTTCTTTTGCCTTATGCATCATTCATAAATGTTTTTATTTATTTATTTATTCAGTTTTATTTGAAAATAAATAATGACAAATATATGTAGTCTAATATACCTTTCTCTCTACTCGAAAATATTTTTCAAAAAGTTCGATTTTGATTCTATTACTGGCGCATAAAATTAATTATTACTCAGAAGTAATTTATCTTTTTACTTAAAATATTTTTTTAATTGACAATTCAGAATTACATTCAATTCAATGAGAAATAAATTCGTCCAATAAGTCATTGATAATTTAGGAAAGAAGAAACAAATTATTTTTGAATTCAATTTTGAAAATTTATATGTATTTTAAATTGGTTAAAATCGTATAATGCCTGCACTATTTCATTTAGTATCTAGAAAATCTATTAGCATTGTTTTAAACAGCGACAGCACAATATTAAATTATTAAAAACCTATGGTGACTAGTTAGTAGGAAAGGCGTATCATATCTGGCTTTAGCTTATCCTTTTATCTCTAAACAGAGATTACATCTTAATCTCTAAACCAGTGTTTCCCAACCTTTTTTTTTTTGTACCATGCTCCACTTTAACCTTTCTAAAGTTTTCATGCCCCCCTATGTAACATACATATTATTTAACATCAAAAATTTGATTTGTTCACTTCAGAAACATAAATGATGGATTCTAGGAATAAATCACTATGAAATTGTTAGCAAAACTCAGTACATAAAATTTCAAAACATATAATATAAAACTGAAATTCCAATTCCAAATAATTTCAATACTGAATTTTTAATGTTAATTTGTGAGTTTAATTTAGTAAGATTCTTGTACTTGATGCTTGTTGCACAGAGATTTTATGTTGGGTTCCAATTTGGTTAGTTTTAGTCTCAAAATTAGGGTTAAAGTTGTATCAAGTCCTTTTTCAAATTGCCCCCCCCCCTTCTATGGGGCGTGGGCCCCACGTTGGGAAACACTTCTATGAACTATCGTGTCCATGCTTTTTAAGTGCATGAAATGATCGAATTTTAAAATTTACGTCTAAATTAAAATTACATATATTTTAAAATAAAAAAATCGTATTCTAAATTGAATGTTATTTCTATCAATACTATATTTTAAAACGCAGAAAGTGTCATTTAATTATATAGTTAAAAATATTTAAAAGATTATTATTATTTTGACTATTAAAGTATTTTAAATCTCGTAAATAACAGGACACAATTTTTTAAAGATTGTAAATAACAGGACACAATCATAATGCACATTACGTAGTTTCACTGATTCTGATGAGTTTTTTCGACCACAAAAATATGCATGTTAAGTGTTATTCATTATATATAAAATTACGCATGTTAAGTGTTATTCATTATATATAAAATTATGCATGTCAAGCGTTATTCATTATATATAAAATTATGCATGCCAAGCGTTATTCATTATA
>JAOUZG010010710.1:0-12601 GCA_026289955.1 Argiope argentata
TGCGATGGCTTGGATTATCTCCAGGTGATTTTTTACGATGTAATCCTCGGACACCTGGAGGGATGACGGGGACACTGGTCGCTCACATTTTTTGGCACATTCTTGGACACTATTTTGCACATTTATAACATTTTCATCCACGCACATGGCACTAGCACTTTCACTAAAACACATTTTTGTATCACTATCTTGAGGCACAACTTGGTGGTCGGCTTTAGCACTTTGCATATCCACGGCTGGTGGCACTTCCATGGCTGGTGGTAGCTCCGGGACTCCTTCTCTGGTGTTGGTGGTGGCTAGGTCGTTGGTGGCGGCTTGGTCGCTGGTGGCGTTGGCTCGCAGGCTGGTGGTGGCGGCATGGTCGCAGGCTCGCTGGCTGGTGGTGGCGGCATGGTCGCAGGCTCGCTGGCTGGTGGTGGCGGCATGGTCACTGGTGATGTTTGCTCGCTGGCTGGTGGTGGCGGCATGGTCGCTGGTGTCGGTGGCTCGCTGGCTGAGGCTGGCGACTTCCATGTCCTCGTCCGACGATGGGGCACTTGAGAACTCCTCTCCACTGGAGCCCTGAAAAGGGCACGTCCGGTTGGCAGGGGCTGGCTTCCTCTTTTTCCTCTTTTCTTTCAAATCAGGCATTTTATTTTTTCCTCTGGAAAAAATCTCCGGTTCCGCAAAATGCGGAGATCCAGGAACGTAGGTCCGATTCATAGCAAGGCTACGGTCGAACTCTCTGAACGTGCTAATGGATCTTGGAGTTTGGTTTGTAGCTAGGCCTGTGATTCGCCGCGAGAGGATGAGCAATGAAGTGGAGAGATCCTATTGGTTGTTATTGTAGTGCGGGGGTATGCTGCAGAAAGCAAACGAGGATTTTGCGAGATTTAAGGTGTGTGTGGAAGTTTACTTTAACTTTAACCCTCCAAGCGTCAAGCCCGCAAATAAACGGAATCTCTTCTCCCTTCAAAGCGTTAGGCCCGTGAATAGACGGAAATTTAAATCCCCTTAAGACTGTCACTGCCCGTACTTTGACGGGTCCAGTTTTTCGCTTCCCCCAAACTCAAGCTGCGAGATAATGAGAAAGAAATGTGAGATAAGGAGAAGTCAATCGTTATCAGTGGACTGGATGAATGTTGTCTTCCTGGTCATGTTCTTTAAGCATTTTAAAATTATGTTTACGTTTTCAGACGTTTATTTTGAGATTTTGAGAATAAATGCGAATCCCCATTGAGTTTTAAATAAGGATAGTAAAATCTAATGAATGAAAATTAACCTACTTTTAATATGAAAATGAACATATATACGTATTATTATTAATAAATTGATCCATAAGATTTTAAAACTTTCTAGCGTGAAACAATAGTTAATCTAAAAAATAAATATAAAATAAAAATTTGACAATTTTTTCTTTTATAGTAAAGTATAGTCAGTTTAATTGTAAAGTTTGAGTTCACCAGATATGATTTTAATTTATTTATCAAGTTTGTTAGCTTTTATCTCCTAAAATACCAAATGAAGAAATTAAAATTCTCGTTTAGTTTACCAAAGCTTTAAAGATGTAACTAATTATTGTTAATTAAGGCTAAGGTTTTTAAATATTCTGAATTTGAATATAAAAATTCAAAAACATAATTTAAAAAATCTGTATGTTTTTTTTTTTCTTTTTCCCAAACAAATAAACGCAAGCGAGGTATTTTATCTATATTTGTTGGTGTATATAAAACTAATACATCTTTTTTCTACCATTCGGATTTAATTTTTTTACTTATTTTCACAACTTTAAATTTTTATTGTAGCTAATATATATCGTATTTTTTGAGTTTGTTGAAAAATAAAATTGTATTTTACTAATAACATTATATATTTTATCACAATAGCTTTAAGAGTAAACTTTTGATAAGAGCTAATTAAAGAATTTGGTTAGCTTTCTTCACTACAGATTTTTTGGAATTCTATTAATTCCATAATGAATATAGACTTTAGGAATTGTTTTTGTTGCGTTATTGAAAATCTAAGTACTGGCCTTTGAACATTTGTTTAAATACTGTAGGAAATTTGAACAATAATGCTCTTAATATAGAAAGAATATGAACGCGTAATCAAAAACTTCTCACAAGCCAAAACTATTTTTACAAACACATTTGAGAATATTTTCAAAATATATGTTTAGTTATATGCGCATATTCATTGGCATGCTACTTTTATCAGCAGTTTATAGTAAAACTTCTAATTGTGCTGTTACAACAGGTTTTTAATGTGGGGATTTTTACTTGAAACTAAAATATGTTTGATTCCGCTTGACATTATTAATTACTTAAATAAAAAAAAGGTGCGATCGTAGTTTAACCCCCTGCTTGGCGCGCTTTTCAAAAATCGCCAACTCGCCAAGCACGAAAACGTGCCATGTTTTTTGGAGGACTCCTCTGGAAAAAATGGCGCATTTTGCTGGTTTTTGAGGATACGACTTTGAAGAAGTGAACAAAAAAATGTATTTTAAAAGCCATAATTTTAAATAACTAAAAATTGCAATCAAATGTAAATTAACAGTTTTTATGCAAAACAAAAATATTTAATACAGTTTTTTTAATATTTTTCATATCAGGGGGGCTCTGCCCCCCTGAACCCCCCGTTTTTAAAAATGTATAATATTTTTAATAGTTGCTTACCAAAAGAAATGAATTTTAAAAGCTAAAATTTTAAATAACTAATGACAATAATAACAAAAACAGAAAATTTTAATTAACAGTTTTTATGCAAAACATTTTTATTACAAACAGTTTTTATGCAAAATTTTAACTAACAATTTTTATGCAAAACAAAAATATTTAATACAGCTTTTTTGGTAGAACTTTACTGTACGGTCACCCTTGACGACTTTTTCAAAATCCCGCCAAAAGTCGCCATTCTGGCGACTTCGAAGCGAGAACCAATGAAAACAGAGCATAGAAAATGGCTGAAAAGTTTCGGAGAGGAATAACGAACTTCTGGATTGTAACAAAATAAAAGTGCAAAGCTTTTATGGGTTATGTTAGGAAATAAGAAATGTAAGGCATATTAGCATCAAAAAATTAGAACACTCCTTTTAACATCATGCTCCTCTCCTTTCACCTTATATTTACACCTCCATTCATAACCATCACTAACATCTTTCCTTGCAACCAATTTCATATCTTTATTACATTTCGGACATTCATACCTATTCGCAATCAACCCCGCTTTCATACAAAAATCAAACGTCTCTTTCCTTTCATCCAATCCATACAAATATCTTAAATTCACATGCTCATCATACCACATAACATCATTCTCCCCATGCAGCCATCATAATAAAATTCAAAGAACGTGGGAGCTAAGACAAAATCAACTTCACCATATATCACCGAAGTTCGAAATGGGGAAACTCAATTTCTGGGGAAATTCCAGTTTTCGGCAGGTTGCCAAAAAAAATTATTTATCGCCAAGGGTGCCCAAAAAATTATTTATCGCCAACTTTTGAAAAAGTCGCCAAGGGTGACCGTACAGTAAAGGTGGGTTCACACGAGGCTAATAATTGCGTCGCAATAGAAGACCACGCCTACTATAGGATGATCACATGACCAATTCTGAAACAGGTTGGCATATTTCTGGAGGGTATTCCAGATCTCTTCATGAATCGCCTTTTGGCGCTCACTTTCATTTCAATTTCGCTCATAGCTCCGTGCTCTAGTCTCTGGAAGTATTTTGACTTCTCGACATCGGTATACCGTCAACATGGCTGAACGAAGTATCCGAAGGAGACATTAATCTCGGAATCAAAAAGTTTTATTGAAAAAATCTCTTGGAGCTTAAAACCTCTGAAACGTGCGAAATTTTAAGGCCTAACAATAACACATATAAATGTTCGAAAATCGTAAAAACACCCACATTAAATGTTATTTATATTTTGACTTAAAATGCTTCATATTTTGGATACTAAGTGTTTTGCTGTTAATTTATTTATAAACCCCTTTTATTATGAATGCTTTATTTACTAATGTGATTTTTTAAAAATTGATTTTAAAGCTTTACAAATCAATTGCTCTCGTTAGAAATTAAGAAGTATCATGAGGAAAAAAAAGTATACACTCAATGTTATTGATATGCTGTTATAGAACCCTAAGAGAGATCCTAATCCTTTGTCGATATTTATTATATTTTTGCCAAAGTAATTAACACAAAAAACAAACTCTATTTGTCTTATCAAATAAATATATTGATTTAAAACTTATTCTAGATGTTAATTCCTTTGATTTTGTAAATATTTACTACAGCAAAATCTCCTTTTACCAACTGCATTTGTTTTAACACTTTAAACAGTACCAAGAATTTTTTAAAATTTTAAACAGGAAAGTGGCAAAAAGAAATTACACTAAATGGAACGTTTCCAAATCCTCCCTAGATTTAAAGTCATTATTACTACCCTTAACTTTTAAAGATTTCCTAGTAGTATATATTTAGTAGTATTTTATATTATAGTATATATATTGTTATTAAACAACTACCTATATTTAAATAGATATTAAATAATTCAACTTTTACAAATTGAATTATTATATTTTAATAAAATTATATATTAAAATTAATATTATTATTATATTAAAATTAATATTATTATTATATTAAAATTAATATTATTAATATATTAAAATTAATATTATATTATTATATTTTTCAAATAAAAATTAATATTATTTTTTATTTAAAATAACCAATAAACAAAATTCTGATATGAAACACACAAAAAAATACATTAGAATTATAATTTTTTAAAATTCATTATTAAAAATTGTACAGTTCATGGCTGTAGCTGAAATGTCGTTTGTTGCTGGCATAGAACTTTGGCCAGACTCTGTGATCATGTCTAATAATCTGTATTTAGTTATAATTTGTTGTATTTCCAACTGTGCTCATATTGCTGAGTCTGGCTTCAGTTGTTTTTTTTTTTTTTTTAATATATATTGAGAGCAATAGACCTTCCAAAGGCATCAATTTCATCATCTGACTCAACATTCAGTTTGTTGGTCCTCAAAACTAATTTACATCCCAGTAAAAATATATACATTATACCAAATAATAAATGAACATATGGGTTGAATGATTGTACAAGCTTTTATGGGCATCACTGCTACTTTTATAAATGTATTTAAGAAACAATTCAAAAGGAATGTAACTAAATACCTATATATAAAAACATTATCACTGTCATTGTATAAAAAGGGTTTAAAGAAAGAGTTGCACACTGAAAACCCTTTTCCTACTTTCATTAGCAAAATATAAATCCACAATTATTGCAAATAACCAAATGTATAAAGCTCGCATTTCACAAAATTGTTTTATAAGAATAGAGAAGCATTAATTTATGAAAATTATTTGTCTTTCAAAATCTAAATATTTTAGCACAATTCAGTCCATCTCAAAACAGCTGTAAATAGTAACTTTAGCAAGCAATTAATAATTGATTTTTTGAATGTTATATTAATTGACAAATAATAAAATGAGTATTAACAAGCAAATAAGAATCTCAAACAAATCTAGAAATATTGACTGAAGGGCCGTTTCATGCCTTACCACATCTGACTAAATATTTCAAATATATATTTTATAACAAAAATATTTTTAATAATATTCGAATATTTTTTCATAAAAATTAAACCCAAATGAAATTTACTTGATAAAGAAACAAATAGTTAAAATGAAAGGTAAAAAATATAAATTTTAAAAATGAAAATGTAACGGTGTAAATTAAAATGTTTAAAAATAATGAAAGCGTACAATTGCGTAAAAAAAAACACGCTGTTTGGAGGTTCCGGTCCTTCGAACTTTTTACGCCAAACACATTTTGTTTTCCGGCCAAAAAATGTAATTTTTTACGCCAATATCTACAAACGCATGCGCAAATAGAGAAAATGTTGGGACAATGGCAAATAATTGTCCCGTCGGGACAACCGTTTGCCATTGTCCCAAGAACGTTGTCTCAACTGTTCACACGGGGACAATCGCAGAGGACAACGATTGCGACGCAATTATTGGCCTCGTGTGAACCCACCTTAAAGCTGAGCCGCTTTTTTTTAATATTCTTCAGCTCAGGGGGCTCTGCCCCCCTGAACCCCCCGTTTTTTAACATTTATATTTTTAATAGTTGCTTACCTCACATTTACATTCGCTTGATGTACTCAGCCATGACTCCTCCAGCCTCTCACCGGTCAATCTAAATTGTTGCCGACGCCGCACTCGATCCGTTGTCATCGTCGGCGATCTGATCTCTCACCCAAGGGGTATAAACTTTAATGATGTCGTTCTTAAATGCTTCAAAGGCGTCAGAGCCCACCGAGTGGCCGTGATTCTTCCTCCATACGTATTCAAAAAGGTACGAATCAAAATAATCGGCCTTATGAGGAGTATTCCTCAAGGCCCTTTTTATTGCCGACCACGTACTTTCGATAGTATTAGTGTGTGCACCAGTTTCTGGATCCTTAAAATGCAGATTGTGTTGCACCCGAAGATGAGTATGAATATAAATTTTTTACCATATACTGGTAGTAAAGAGAAATACCCGCTGGAATATTTCACTTCTTTGATAAAACATTCATCTAAATTCTTCTTGTAATCAATAAATTCCATCGTAGTAAAGCAAGGATTGATCGTACCTACTCAGGAAGCAACGGAAATAGGAATGAAATTAACGGACTAGTTTTTTTTACCGATAAGATTTTAAAAATCCGATAAGATTCCTAAGACCTATCCAATCACAGACTAGGGAACAAGACAGCTCTTCCGGTCAAGAAAAAAGATAATCTAGGGTTGCCATAATAGGAAAGCCATAAGGTTGTCATCTTTGGCGAATTATCGCCAACTTGGCGAAGAAGGGGGTTAAACTACTAATCACCCCAAAAAAAATTAATCGCTTCAAAAATCAATCATGTACCTAGAAACTTTTTTTCAAAAAAATACTTTTTTTCTGTAAATATTTGCTCCAAATTTAAGACTGAAAATGTTGTTACAAAAATTCTTTAGATTATTGGAATATAGAATCTTAAAACTTCATAAAAATTTAAAGGAAGTTTTACAGTATAAACATTCTCTTTATTTTTCAGTAACATGTGTAGCAAATAAAATCATGCTTATTCTCATATAAGCATTGTAATTTTTAATATAGTAGAATTATACGAGTGTTATTTTTAGAACTGTGCCATGAAATTAATCTTTTTCTTACTTTTATTAAATTGTAAAGAAGAATAGATTCATTTAATTTGATGACAAAACAGGAAGTAAATTTACTTCATAGAAAAACTACGAAAAATTGTTCACCCTATGAACCTTTGTGACCTCCTCTCTTTGAAGAAATGATATAATTAATGTAGATGACTGATACGAAATACAGAAATTTTGAAATACAATAAATGTTTTTCTAGTGATTGCGATAAATATAGCATTATAAAAATATGATAAAATGATAAAATATAAATAGATGCAAAACGCAGAATATATATAAAAAATATTAATGCATTTAATGATCATAAAAGGTTCTGATTTTTTTTAATAGGAGAAAGACTTATAAAATCAAAATCAAACTCATCTTGTTTATTCTTGAAATAACGAAATGAGCTGATACAAAAAAATGTAATTGCAATATGTGAAATAAAAATTTGTAAGCATAAATCCTGAAAAACTTATATACAAACATTTTAATTTTTTTCTTAAAAATGTAAAATGGGATTGAGTAGAATAATAACAATAAAAGCACAGTATAATGAAAAATAGGAATATAATCAATAATGTGATTTAGAAGTGTAAATAATCAAACACAGTATGATATCTTTCAAAACATGGTGCGATACATAGTGCAACCTTGCATTGTTTGCACTGAAACCTAGTTTCTTTCCTAACACGACGGCCTTTATCATCAAATCTTTTGCTACACACAATACACACTCTTGACAAGCTTTTCTTTTTACCTGTCGCTTCAATGTGTGAAGGAAAGTGGCGTCCAGTGAGGCGGTCAGATACAAGAAGTTGCAAATTTTTCTTGTCTCCATACGTTTGAAATAAGCTTTCTATTAGATTTAATCTAAAATCTAGATGTGTCATTTTACCTCCACATTTTTTAAAGAGAACATATGAATTCCATACGCTCTGGTTTAATAACTGCCTGAAAATCTTCTTGTAATATTTCTTTTGTTGATTCCGAGCTGTTGGATAATATGACAAACATTGACCAGCCATATCCACTCCTCCCATCGTTCGATTATAATCTAAAATAGCCTTAGGCGTTTTAGAAATAATTTCTTCAATGTCGCCATTACTTTTCTTCATCCTTTTGCACTGCTCAACAAAATTAATTGTGTGAATTGTGCTAAGCATATGAATTGGCTTCTTATCCATATATTTTAAAATGCACATTTTTCCTTTCTGAAAGCCAACGATCTCTCCCTTTTTAATATTTCTGTCCTTTATTTCTTGTGGGATACCACGTCTATATGATCTTAAAGTTCCATAAATGTCTGTTTTATTAGCTATCAAGATCTCTGCGAGTTCAGGAGAAGTATAAAAATTGTCTAAAGAGACACAGTAACCTTTACTCAGAAGATTTTCCATCAGAGTCATAACTATGTTAGTGGTTGCAGAATATTTATAGGCGTTTTTCCATAGAGGCATGTCTTTTCCTGTGTATATCAAGCTATTCCAGATGTATCCTGTACTTGATTCACATAATTGGTAAAATTTTATCCCAAATTTGGACTTTTTCTTCGGCAGATATTGCTTAAAGGCCAACCGGCCCTTATATAATAGCATTGATTCATCGACAGACACTTCACACTCGGGAATATATGAAGATTTAAATTTTCTGTTTAATGCTTCATATACTTCATATATTTTTCGAAGTCCAGGTTGAGGATGATTGTTTGTATCTATTTTTGCATTATTTGTGAAGTGCAAGAACTTCATCAGCAAAGCAAACCTTCTTTCGGACATTATTTGACCGAAAACTGGTGTATAAAGGAACGGATTTTGAGACCAATATAACTTTTGAATCGGCTTTTGAAGGATTCCTTGGAGGATCAATAAAGCATCTTGAACTGGGTGTTAATTCATTTGTTTCAATGAAACTCTCTGCAAAACGATTTGTTTCACTCGCTATATAACTGATGATATCATCATCAAAAAAAATTCCAAAAAGTTCCAAAGGTAAAGAACTGTGAATCTGAACTTTTATTCCGGGATTCCCAGTAAATGGAAATCTTGGGGGAAAAGGTCCAAGGTTGTCTTCTTCCAGACGACACCAGTCTCTTGCATCATCTAATGATACATCTTCATCACTCTCAGAAGAAATATCCAAATACGATGAATCAGAATCGGAATATTCTTCAGAATCCATTTATAAGTTAGTAGATAAAACAAAAGCTATGAAATATTTTAAGAAATACTGAAATTTGTCAAGTAACAGCAAATTAAATTAGACCCTCTTTAAAATGCGTCATTAAATATAATGTAGGCTGAAATATAACTTTTCTACTCTATCGACCTAGTTTCCTACCTAGCTGACTAGGTACTCCACACAGGTTGCTCGATAGGATTTGAAAGGAAAAAAAAATTCAAATATATGAGCAAGCTTGTAGCTTCACTATCTCAACTATCTGCAGAATAAATAGGCTGTGAACTTATCTGGTCTTACTTATATAGAGCCCCTATATCGATATTCCATTCTTCCGCTAATGTTTTTATTGCCATCCAATACGCTTTCTTGTACATCAATCATCTGGCATGCAAATGGGAAAGCTATCACATGCTTTGAAATCGTGTGTCGAAGTCAAGCACTTAAAATTTTCTCATGGGTTCTTCATATTTGTTCCCACGATTTGAAACCTTAAAAATAATTATTATTTCGCTTAAGGTTAAAAAAATGGAAAGGAAAAGGAAATGGAGTCGTTTAGATTCCGAAAGGTTTGAGAACTAATTAGATTTAAATTGGCTTATCAAGAAAAATTATCAGAAGAGCATCAGATTGATTGCCCCCTAACGTTTTACCATAAAGTACGTCGTAAATGATAAAAACCACAGATGTTATTTCCACCGCAGATGTTAAAACCACAGATGTTTCATATGATCTTCAACAAGTCTTGAAGAAGAGAACCGGAAAGAATAATTCACTATATTTTTGGAAATGGAAACCTTATCGTATTCAATGCCCAGAATAGTAAATGTAAAGATGATTTATAAAAAAAAAACTTTAATTTAAAAATCATTAATAGTTTTTACCAAAGCCTCTCACTGAGTAAGCATTTCCTAAGCATTGTTTCATTGTAAAAAGTTATCAGAAATGTTAAAACAAAACGATATTTATACAATATCCCTCTTGAAAATATTCAAAATAAAAACAATTCAGCAACAATTAAAATACTCAAAAATACGCGAACATCGTGACAAAAATTATTCCAATATGCTAAAAAAGTGTAATACTAAAACAAGTTATTTTTGATCACTGGAATAAGAAAAATTTGGAAATACCCACATTTCAAGTAATTTGAAATTCTTTACGAGTCAAAATATTAATCTTTAGCTTCACGTTTTCATTTTTTTTTTAAATACAGCTTGTGTGCTAAGGATATCAGAAGTAGACACCTCACAACTATTATTATAATACTAGTGCATATATTCACTGATAGTGAAGATGAGTATTAATATTGGCGATCTCCAGATCAAATTGTTTGACCTGGGGCGAACACATTTTATGCGTTTATAATTTGGAACTGGGAATGTACACCTCTGGATGAAATAATCAAAAATTACATAGAATTTTAACATTTATCCACTATAAAAGGTGAAATTGCTACAACACAATGTATACAATGCTCAATTTTATTTATACATTTGAATGCATCAGCAAAAAAATCATTCTTTGAGATAAAATTATCTTGAACTTTTTGTGTCTTATTCGCTTCAGCTATATGGTTTATTTGAATTTTAGTAAATAAAATTATACAGCAAAAAAATTCGTACCATTGAATAAGAAAATTTTGAGTTCGTAATTAAAGTACCAAACTTTTTTCTATAGTGATATTTTCGAATGAATTGTAAAAATTTAATATTTTTTATTTATCTAGAAAAAGAGTTTTTTTTTAAATCATGGTGGATTAAAATATATTTTTTAATTAAGACTGGCGTAGGAAAAGTAATTTACTTATTAGATTAAATTTAATCTGATTTATTAATTACTTTTTTCAATTAATAATTAATAAAAAAATCAAGACACATCCTTTTATTTTAGGTAAGCAAATGAAACCTCTAAGTTTTTGTCTGACTGAAACATTCTTAAGAATTTGTGCTAGTTTGTATAACTTTATTCAAAGATTATTGAATTTGGTGATGAGCGTGATACCCATGCCCTTAGAAAGGTTAGATTAAAATTTTAAAGAAATGCTTTCCATTGTCCAGCGTGATAGTTGCTGTTTTTAGTGATTCTATTTTAAATTATCTGGTCTGAAGATATAATCAATAATACGAACAGACAAATATGGTAGATAATCTGACATATAATATATAATCTCAAATATTTAAAAAATTAAAAAGAAATATCCAGTAGTACATATAAAACTTTGTTGCTAAATGGTTCTGTTATCTATATTTAGAAATTTATTAAGCCTTATGGCATTCAAGAAAAAAGGTTTTGCATTAATTGTAGTTTATTCACTCCCGTTTTAAATTAAGGATTTTCTAATAAACAAATTTTATTCTACAGAATGGAGCATGGAGTCTGAAACAGTATGAGTTATATGACTATCGAAATTTAAAATGTCAAGATGTTTTGCTGAAGAAACCATTTAATTTAAAATTTTGTATTGACCAGCAACCTCGGAAAATATTTTGGGCGCCAATCTCAGCTAGGAAGAAATATGCATAAAAAATCAATGCAGTTGCATTTGAAAAGCTTTTAAATTCAGAATTTAATAATATTTAATAATTCTCTGACCCTAGGGAATGTCGTTATCCGATTGCAAGATTGTGAGAGCTTTGACTCTAACTCGAATTATTTAAGCTGATTTTTTGTTGTTGTAATTCATTTTAAAATGGTTCTTGTTCTGTAGGATATTTCTTTAGAAATATCCAAAAAATTCAAGTGCCAAATGGTTAATTATAAGCCTAAATAAACCGGATAATTTAATTCATTTTTCTAGGCCAAATTTGTTTGTATCATGAATAATACAAAGAAATATTTTGGCAATTACTTTTAATTGTTGTCATAAAGCACATCATTTCCACAGTCCAGTTATTTCAGCATTACTGAGTTATTGTAAAACATATTTAATTTCAAAATTTTAATCATGCTGATAAATACCAAAGTATCTCAGAAATTAAAATATTGTATGAAATTCCTTAATTGCACAATTGTTTTTCTGAATACTGATTAATCCAATTAATAACTTGGCATTACTTATGGCAATTAATATTTTAAAAGTGCATTTTAGAATATTGAAAAACATTGGAAATACGTTGAGAGGAATTTTTTTTTCAAGAATTAAATCACTTCTATGTAATTTCGAAAAATAATTTCACATTACAATGGGATTAAAAATTTTGAGAAACGTATAACATTATA
>JAOUZG010010712.1:0-22640 GCA_026289955.1 Argiope argentata
TGGACGTCGGTACGAGAACACCGAGGGGCAGTAGCAACCCGTTCTGGACGTCGGGAAAGAAAACGCGTGCTCCCGCTCCTCCTAGACTCCCTATTTACAAACCGAAAACGAGCGTTTCGAAAATTCCGTCTCTACGTAGACGAGTGGTTGAAGGAGCGCGCAAGGTGGGACAGAGAACTAAAGTCGCGTATCGTCGCTTGAATCCCTCCAAAGCCTCACGTCGGGGTCGCGACACAGTGAGAGATTTGTCTTACGTTGCGCTTTATCCGGGAACCTCCGGTAATAAAAAATAAATGGAGCAAGATATCCGATCCTATTACGAAACGTTGTTGAGGAAGTTTCGAAATTTGGAGAACGTTCGGCGGTACGGTTTGAACAACGGCAAGTTGCACAGGCGTGTTCTGAAAAAAAACGGGAGAAGAGATTTGTACGTGGTGTTGAACTTGGACAGGTCAGGAAATGTATTACGTGTACCGGGGTATGATAATGAAGGTGAAGCACCGGAACAAGGACCGAGTGCTTTTGAAACCTTTGAACGTGACGAAACGACGTAACAGTATCTTGAAAACATTTCGATCGTACCGCAATTACAAACAATTCGGTGTCAAGAACAAGGCAGCGGTGAAAAAAAGACTTAGGATGAGGGGAAGAGGTCCGATGACCGGTGCAAGTTACGTCACGGACAACGATTCGGTTTGGATGAGTAAGCTGAATCCCTACGACAAGGTAATAGCGAACAAATCCAAAAAGACTTTGGACGCAATTACTAAGCTCATCGGACGTTTCGAACCCAATTTCGACGGAGGGGGTGATTTGGCTTCACAGGTCAAAAAATTGACCGATCTCAAATCCCACTTGGTACAAGAAATCATGGGCTACACCACGAGGGACGGAAAGGCCATAGGAAACGCTTTGAAAAACACGTTCCGCGACATCGGATTGTCTCTGATCGGGAAAGGTTGGTTGTGGGACTCGGGACAGGAGGCTTTGGAAAACACGGCCGAACGAAAAGCCAAAATTACCGCAGCGGTCGACGACCTCATAAATCAGGCGAGAAACAAAGGACAGGAAGCATTGTCGCAGTTGAACCAGTTGTATTTGAAGCAGGGGGACAGGGAGGAGCAAAAGGACATCCGGGACAAAGACGAAAAGAGACAGGACGAAAAACAGGAGAAAATCCGGAACCAGGACAAATTGGAGTCGCTGCCCGAAAATCAGACTGTGGACGAGGTGAATCCTCTAGGATATACCTCGGGTCGAAGGTATGTCAAGGTCGATCCAAATAACCAGAAGCAGGTGCGTAGCGTTCGAAACAATCCGGTAGTGCGCGAATTGGACCCGTCTTACTTCGGAAAGACTCAACAGGTGACCAAAGCTTTCAGTGCCCACGCCAATGCACCGGTCAAGGTGAATAACGAAGTTCATAAGCAGATGGCTGCACAACAGCAGGCGGTCAAGAAATCGAATGTCGTGTCCACTCCTTCTTGGTAGAGAGCAATTATGTACCTTTTGGCTGAACCGGAGTCCACTGACATCACGCTGACGCGCGAAGTGCTCCGTCAGTACCGGGAAAGGTGGGAGCAAGATATACGTAAGAATTACAAGAGGGTGGCTACCGATTACACCAAGGTCAATTTGGAAAGGTTAGGAGAGTTCAGATCTTCCAGGTGGTATTCGTCGTTCAGTTTCAAAGACAGAAAACGATAAGGAGAATGGTTCGAAAATTGAGTCGAAAAATAAAGCGACCCAAGCGGTTTCGCGATAGCGGTTCTTTCGTTTTTCCGCAGACCTATAGCACTGTCTTTAATAAATTGGACAGAGGTCGAGGACCCGAAATAGTTAGACTGCAACCCCAGGGTCCGCCTTCACCGACGGTCGTTCGCGTTCGACCCGTACGTTCCAGTCCCACCATCGTTCGTTTGAAAGCGATAGAAAACAGTCCGTCTCGTTCCCGAAAAAGTTCTTCGAGGTCGAGCGATATCGCTTTTGCCCCTGTTGTGACCCCTTCCGTCTCGAGCCGTCGCAGTTTGGTCATTTCGCCTTCGGTTCCGAGTTCGGGCTCCTCGTTTCGAACTGCTCGTACAGGCAGCAGTTTTGATTCTCGCATCGACGTCGGAGAACGTACTACAAGCAAAAATTTGACCGAGTTGCAAAAACGCGTCAGAAATATAACGAGTAAATACAAGCCTCTTCGTCCCGATGACGTCGGTGGAAATAGAACTCGGTTGTGGGTGGCCCAGCACTTTATGCGACCTGGCAGTCGTGTCGACGACGGTGCTGGTCCTTCTGGTTATGTACCATCTGCACGAACTCCATCGCCGGTTACTCGCAGACTCAGACAGTTGGAGGCCGAGAGAAGAAGAGATGCTCTCTTC
Source organism: Argiope argentata (assembly GCA_026289955.1). NCBI lineage: Eukaryota > Metazoa > Arthropoda > Arachnida > Araneae > Araneidae > Argiope > Argiope argentata. Next base: position 2,376 of record JAOUZG010010712.1, read on the forward strand.
AACGACCCTTTCGACGAACCGGGCCCTTCTCCGAGACGTTCGAGTTCTGGTCGAGCCTCCTCTCGAGCTTCTTCTTCTGCCGTGAGACGTAGCGGAGGGCCGGTGTACGTCAGGAATCCTGCGTATAGCGATATCAGCAGCGTGAGTAATCGCTCTTCAGTGCCTCCACCTCCTCCGCCACCACGTTCCCTATCCGGCTATTCCACCACGAGTTTACCGTATACCGACGTGTCCAGCGTCACCGCAGTGCCGCCGAGTATCGTTTCTTTCGGTTCTGGCGGATCGAACGTGACGAGGGGTCGCGTGGTTCGCGACGGACCTTTTGTTCCCATAGATAATCCAGACGACGCGGTCAACCCCAATAGATACGGTTCTCAGACCTTGAAAAGAACTTTCGTGGAGAGGAGAAGGTACAGACGTACTCCGGTGGAGGTTCGGTACCGAGCCGACGGCAGACCTGTGTTCGTTTTTAGAAGACGTTTGACCTACACCAAAATACCGAGTTCGTACTTTCCTTCGATTCGAAGGCCAAACACTATTCCGATGCGGGGTGCTATACGTTCCAAAAACAGACTACTCAGACGTTTGGCAGCGCTTCGACAATTATCGAATTACGCCGGCAACAACGTCGGATCTTTCAGTGTACGAGATCGTGTGGCTATATCTCGCGAGTTCGAAAGGAGTAAAAAACGTTACGACACTTACGATTATTTGGAGCCGGAGGGTAGGGGTGTTTACGAAAGATTAGAGAGTGCCTACGGTGTGCAGTAATTAATATAAATATAAAAAAATGGTTCGTCTGAGAAAGGTGAAACTCGTGAGAAGGTATCCGAACGGATATCAGACCGTGGGAACCAGGAGGACTCTGCAAAAGTTCAGAGGTTTAGGCATTTTCAACAGAGTGTCCGGAGAACGCGAGATCGCGGCTCGTCGAAATGCCATGAAAACCGTAAATCGAATGGCTTTCGATCCTATTTACGGTTATCCCGGAAATAATAGGAGAACCCTCTCCCTGAGTCTTAGACCGTTCGCTAAACAGGTAGCCGATCTCCGACGATCCAGTTATTTCATCAGTCAACATCTGGGTTCGATTCAAAACATGTACGGATCAGTCGCTCCGAAAAAGACGCTGAAGTGGAACACCGACGTAAACACTTTAGCTCTGCAAGCAAGAAATATATTAAGAAAAGAAAACGAAGAACTGAGTAAACCTGCGGACGAATTCATTTCCGGTTTTTCTTCAAACAGACAACCACCCCCTAGAAATGCGTTTTCGACGCAAACTCCGCAGCAGGCGGGTCAAATACAGAAGGAGACGTCTTATGCCTAGGAGTGTATTTTTGCGCCGAGCCTTGATCCGTAAGTATACTCAAAATCCTCTTGGAGCGTACACCGGAAATCTGATAAGAAATTACGGTGGTGTGTATTCTAAGAATTACGAGCTGAAGTTACCGAAACCCGTGTCCGACATTCGAACGGAGTCGAGGAGCGTCGGTGCGACGTACGTACCGGTCATAATCGGAGGGCGAAATTACAGAGTTTTGTACGGTCGAAAAACGAAAAAAAGAAAAATGAAAGCCACGCCTCGTAAAGTTACTACTCGAATGCCCAGACTAGAGGTGACTCCCAAACCGGAATTGTTGTCTCTGCCTCGGACTTTGCGGGGCAATAACTCCACATTAGATCTCGACGAGACCGTACCTATTGTCACTAAGTGATGGCAGCGGTGATAGGCGCACTGAGAGGGTTGGCGGGAAGAGCCGCTTTGGGAGCTAGGGGACTGGTGTCCAGAGCATTGACATCTTACAGGACGAATCGATTGGCTTCGGTGCGACCGGCTGCCATGTACACCGCCAGAGGGGTGAGAATTCCTGCGGTTTTGAATAAAAACGTTTTAAAAGTACGTTTGAACACCGGACACATTGCATCGAAGGGACAACTGTTTCCCGCGAATTGGCCGTTGGGCACTGTATCGAAATCTAGATATGCAGCGGCCAAAGTTTACAAAGACGCTCGACTACGCGGATTACTAACCGAGGCGGATTATCCCACCCGATTGTACGAGAACAGAAATTCGAAATTGTATTTTAAGAAACCGCTGTTTTTGAACGCTCTTCCGGCTGATATTCCGAACCCTCGTCCTTTGAAACTCTCTTACTACGAAAGACTGAGGAACATGCTCAACACGTATCGATCTACCCCGGGAGCAGAAAGGGGCGTAGCAGGCCGAAGACTTCAGGAGTTTTTGTCAAAAGCACCCATTAAAAATTTCACTCTGCCCGAGAGAGTACAGAATCTTCCGTCCGGAATGCGAACGTACACTCGAAATCTGTACAACAGACTGCGCATGTGGTACAGAAATCGTGATTTCCCCAGACCTTCTAGGGTGCCGCGCGGTGGAAGTTCCGGTTTTTATCCCGGAGCGAGAACCGGTCCCGAAAACGTCCCGTTACAGGAAGTGCGATCCAGTAGAAGGGCTACCAAAAACCAAAGTGGCATCGGATCCCGTAACCCTTTCGACAACTACACGTTTCAGACTTCTTCGAACTCCGCTCTGCCACCGGTCAGATCGTACGAAGACATAATTCGTGAAAATACAGGTCGAGGTTTACCTTCGTTGAAAAGAATTCCGCGCATTCGTCCTCCTACTCCTCCTCCTACCGCTGCTTCGGTCGAGTCCCCTCTGGAGAGGAACGTGGAGCAGAAGAGGGTATCTCGAAAGAAAGGTCGTGCCCCTGCTCCTCCTCCGAGCGTCGAAAGAGCCACTCCAGAGCTGGTCAGAGATACCGCCCGAAGGTTAAACATCCCTCAGAGTGATTTGTTGGAAACGAAACCCGTCAAGAAGAGCATTCGGCAAAGACTCGTTCAGACTGGTCGCGAAATAGGTCAAAAGACCAAAGTGGCATTTCGTTCCATCAAGCCTTCTAAAGCTTCGAAAGAAGGCAGGAGAAAAAGAAACGCTTTGAGGGATTTATCGTACGCTGCTATTTATCCGGGTACGTCTGGCAATAAAAAATAATAATAATAATAAAATGGTTTTGGGAGCATTGGGTTCGCTGAGTCGATTAGGTTCCAGACTTTTGGGCCGTTTGGGCAGTAGATTGACCGGCAGACTCGGAAGTGGACTGAAATATTCAAGATTGGGAGCGTCGAGAGCTTCTCTGCTGAGTGGAAAATTGGGTAGAGCGGGAGTCGGAGCTATCGGGCGGAGCCGAGTCGGTTTGTCCAAACTCTCTTTTAAAAGTGTGAAGACGAAGGCCAAACAAGCCGGATCTAGGTTTTTGACCAAAGCCAGACAAGGACTCAAAGGGGCTTGGAGGAAAATCGAGGTGGACCCCATAGGCTCGGCCACCTCAGCATACGCGGCAACAAGAAATCCGAACGTGACTCTGACGATCGACGGTTTGGAAAAACCGGTTCAAGGCTCGCTATCTAACCCGAATAGTTTACAAAATTTTGCTGCATTCAGCACGTGGTGATAAACAAAAAAAAAAATTTAAAAAAAAAATAAAAAAAGAGAGAAAATTATGCCGTATAAAGTGACGAACCTGCGACGCATCCGTCGAAGGTCGCGTTTCAGGAGAATAATCAAAGGTCAAGGTTTTCTGGACTACATAAGACGAAAAGCTCGATCCGGATGGAAAAAACTTAAAACCTGGGGGAGTGAGAAACTTCCCCAGATAGCCGAAGGAATCAAAGACGTGGGCCAAAAGCATTGGAAAGACATAAAGGAAAAAGGACTTCCGGTGTCCAAAGAGGAATTGGTCAGCAGAGCCAAAAGCTTAGGTCGGGACGTGCTCAGTACGACCCGAAGTAAGTTGACCGGATCGGGAGGACTGAAAAGGCACAGGTTCGTCCCGCACGGTCCTAACAAGCGTTTGGCACGGTAATCCGGAGCAACAATGTCTCTGACTAACGTTACGGTCAACACCGCCCCGGTGTCGGCGGAGGAGCTTTTGTCCAAATCCACCAAAAAGGCCACCCTCAGTCCCGAGGACGACACCGTTTTCATAGAAAAGAATACGTCTCAATTAGGTTACGAAAGAACGTGGGAAAATAAGGCACGTTTCAATATAGAGTCCAACGGATACATGAACACCATAGTGGTGCAGGTGGATCCTTATCCGATGCGAGCGGACACCGCCTATCTGCTTCTGGTGTTCGAGATAACTCTCAAAGGTGCAACGAACGTGTATCCGTGTATTGCGAACATGTTTCCTTTCGTCGCTATGCAAACTCTTCGTATGCGACTCGGTCAAAACCAGGCCGAGGTCATTAGCCCGATCGATCACTCCAATATCAATTTATTCAGATATGCAATTCTAATTTTTCTACGACCGATAAATCGAATATTTTGACCCAATTCATGTGCTTACCTCATTTCGATTTAACCCAAGAATATTTTCGAAAAATGATGAATTATTTCACTGGATTCGGTGACCTTAACACCGACCCCGTCACGGCAGTGACCAAAAAAGTATCTTTCGCCGTTCCTCTGACCATTCTACACGACATGTTCAATCACAAAACGCTACTGCCGGTGGGCACCAAATTCGAAATAACGTTCTCCGTTCCTCAGGAAGGTCGTTGTCAAAAGAACGCGATCGTGTTCGGTGGCACCGGCGCTAGTGGTTCTTACAAATTTCTTCCGCAGGAGAGTTATTTGTACTATCAGACACCGGAGAGGGATCCCGGAATTCAACAGGCCAAAAACGAAAATAGAGAGTACATCAGCGAAGGTCTTAACAAGGACACGTACCGAATCGAAATACCACAGGGAACGACCTATCACAACATAACTCCGATTCGTCCGGGCTCCAAATTACCTGTGAAAATAGACTTCGCCTTCATCGATCCAGACATAATGGACTCGAACCAAGACATATTTCAGTACAAAGGTCACGGGTTGAAAGAGGTGTTGGTCAACTACAACGGTCCTTTCCCGGCTCAACACCGAATTTTCTGTGCGTCTTCTCAAGGGATGGTGGATTGGTCGAAGAGCACGGCTACCAATCCGGACGGTATGCTAGACAGACTGCCCATGTATCAGGAATTTTTTAACCAGTCGGACACTCTGCTGATAGATAAGTTCGGAGAGAGCTACAACAACGAGATGACCATTTCGCCCATGGAGAGAATACACCCTCTATTGGGATACATGGGTAAATATCCGACTGTGAATTGGTCCGAAACGGAATTGAACAGACTGGTTGGGATTTTCAACAACAGATGTCTGTATACCATAATTCTCGTCCCGTCGAAAATGTTTGACGGAAGTGCCTATCCAACGGTCGAGGGCTCGATGGACATGACTCTTACCTTTGCCGCTCCCACCAAAACCTCCCTGGTGATGTACATGAATTGTTATTATTTCCAGCAGACTGTGCTTTCCCAAGACGGTACGTGCACAATTACTAACATAACGTTGGACAATTTCACCTCGGCTCGGAACGTGGATGCCGGACCCAACGCGGGCTCTGCGGAGCGCATGATATCCGACAATCTGCCGACCGGGGAGGACGTCAATGTCCAGGAATGATTTGATCGGACAGACGGCGGACGATGGGCGAGTTTGTTCCTCAGCAACCTAACGTGCCCCCCATGGGTCCGTACCGGAACCCTACTAATCCCAGGGTTTATGGAACGACGGCCGAGGACATAAGGCGGGTCGCTAAAGAAGCGGCCGAAGAAGACTACAGCCAATTTCTCACGGCAGACAACGTTCTGCTGGACTACAAAAAAAACCGACCAAGACTTTTACTACTTCGAAAACATACAGAAGAGCGAACCCGATGTGATGCGCATATCGTTTCCGGAAAACACTTATCCCCACCGAACCGATTCTGCGTATTTCCACTTGCAATTCAATTGCAGGATTACGATTAAACCTGTACCGGAAAAGGTCGAACCTCCTACGAAACCCATCGAAGAGAGCGATACTGTGATTAGCGCACCTGCCCACACGCCCTGCGAACTGATGGACGTCACTCCGACGGTTTGTAGACCGTTCAAACTTATAGAGGACGTTGATATATTTTTGGGCTCCAGTCAGACTCGAATCACTAACGGTGATCAGGGATTCAATTACAAGAACAAAGTGATGTCACTCTTGACCAAACCGGTCAGTCAATCGAATTTGAATCAGGAGTACGCTATGGCGGATATCGATATAAACGGACTGTTAATCGATTCTCTGCTCGACGACGAGCTGCAGAGTAACGATATGGACCCTTTGCGCAGAGTGTTATGGTGGGCTCTTAAGATCGATGCGGATAAAATCAAACAACCGACCGGTCAGGGTGCAAAGGATTTGGTTTTAAATATTCCTCTCACCTTCGTTCTTCCTCTGACCATCGTACACCCTCTGTACAACGTGAATTCGGTGATACCTCCTGGAATGGAAACCCATTTCGTTTTCAAATTCAGAAATTTTTCAACCATTTCCAAAGAACTCTTTAGAATCGGAAAAACGTGGAGCGCCCTTCCCCCTGCAGAAAAAATTCAAATTCGAGTGAGGCCCACGCCTCAGAGATGTTATTTGTACATGGAACAGCCCAGACGATATCCAAATATTTTACGTAGTCTGAAACTGAAAGCGTATTATAACGACTTTCTTTTGGAAAGGTCGCAGAGACTCGAAGTGAGAGTTCCTGCGAACGTGAGCTACATAGACAAATTGGTGGTCATCCCGCAAGGGGGCGATGTGCCCGTTCGAATTGACTGGATATTGACAGACGAGACTTCGCCCAAATACTACAACGGACCGTTTTCTTTCCATAACGATTCTCACGAGCTATTGCGAAGCGTGAAATACCTAATTAATTTTCCTTTTCCTTACAACAAAGAAGAAATCATCAACTCTGACCAGACGAAAGATACTCGTTTTATACACGATCCATCGGTATCGCGAGCCTATTTCCATTCGGAAGACAATTTCGACTATGCCACCTACGGTAACCAACACGTGCAACACGGGGTCTTTCCCCAAGTGGCCAAACAACTGCCTCTGGCCGAAGCGTACACGCATTTGCACGTGATGAGTTTTGACGAGGGCGGTGATTACGTAGAACTCGAGGTCAAAAAACAGAGACTGTACCCCAACAGTGTGTTGGTTCTACCGAGCGATCAACTCAATCAGAACCCGTATCCTAGGGTCAAGGGCAGTGTATTCATGACTTTCGAATTTATGAATAAAGCCGACAAGGACAAGACGTATATTTTGTATCTGAATTTTTACAACTGGTATCGCATCCATCAGGAAAACGGCAAGTCTTCTTTCCTACCGATCGACGACCTGGGAGTTAAACTGGATTTAGCCGACCATGGACGAAACTCCGGACGATAAAGATAAGAATCCCAGAACTATCAGAGAATGGTTTTTGACCCAGAGGTCTAAAAACGATTATCGACCCTGGAAACAAAACATAAGAAAAATATTCGATCCGAAAGAAGCACTGTCCGGCGGAGAGATTCTGGACTACGTCCATAAAAACTCGGGAGGAAGAATTCAACCGAGCATCAACATCCTTTCGGACCTAGACGAAATGCCTTTGCCGGAAGCGGACAAGCCTATAATCTTGAACCTGACTAACGACCCGAACAAGGGCACTCATTGGGCGGTACTTTTTTATCGTTATAACAGGACTTACATGTTCGACAGTTACCAAGTGGACTTACGGATTCTTCCTACGCGCTGGAGACGTTCGGTGAGACGTTGGAACAATTGCGGTTTTCAAAATCCCAGCACGGTCGTGTGTGGACACTACACCGCTCTCGCCGTCCTGTATCCGTGGCTTTTCAAGCACAAAAGCTCTCTGGTACAGTGTTCACCTGTTCAGACTAAATTTATTAAAAAATATTATGGCATTAAAAATGTCAGTCTAAATCATCAGCATACTAAAAACGATTTGAATGTTTATATGATGTATCAAGCTATGAAAGTTAATTAATTGAAATTTTGATTGTAAATGAAATTGAATAAATATTTGTAATTAAATAAAAAACATTGACTCTGTTTTGTTTTTTTTTTTATTTAACAAACAATATTTTTTTTATTACAGGTTCATATCCATTACAATCTGTTTGAAATTGGGGGTTACAAAACAAGCTTGTTCTTTCGACTCCTTGGAGTCGTAATCAGTAAAAGGTCTGTAATAAATACATGGTAAATCGTCTGAGTTTGGTCTGAAAACCTTAAATGGTTTTAAATACATGGTAGTCAAAGATAAATTTCGTTGAATGTTCGCCATTTCTATGTCATAAGTGTCAAAATTTTTTTTGAAAGTCTCTTGGTCGAACGTCACAATTTCGTCGTTGATTATTTTGCGAAATCTGTCGACCGTGACCTGGTTTCGGTCCACGCCTTTGGCTGCCGTTTTCAGTTGATTGTCCGGTCCCACGCAGCAGTATAGCTTCCTTCCGGCCACCAGTATCTCTTTCGGTTGGAAGTCCAGTTCGTTTTTGCCCCAAGGTTCGAACTTTTCGGTCAGCTGATTGTAGGTGACGTTCGGATTCCCGACCCATTTGGCACCATCCATTCGAGACTCCTCGACCAAAAAGGAATCGGTGTCCGTGTAGTACACCACCTGCGGTCTTTCCTCTATGGGCAGAGACAGCTCCTCCTCTTTAATGAGCACTTCAAAATACAATTGAGAATTAAGCACACGTGAAAAAGACAAAACAAATATTCCGAACTGAGGCATAGTGTCGCTGTTGGCTTTGTAAGTGGACGTGAAACTGAACTTCACTAAACAGGGAAAACTCGTAGGTTTCGGTAGCATTCCGACGTCTTCTGTAGGTGGGGCCTCGTTCACTCGCACCCTGACTCCAGGAATATTCATATAGTAATGAGGCACTTGTCTGTTCTTAATTAAAAAATTCGGGTTTTTATTGAAATTAATAATGTCCTTGACCTCCAACACTTTATTGATCTTAATTTGATTGGCATATTCTAAAGTTCGGAGTTCAATGAACTCCGCATTGGAATTCACAAATTGATTTTTGTCTTTGTCCTGTTTTTTTATCTGATAGCCGTACAGAGCATTACCCATTAATTTTCCCACGTTCTCTTTGCATTTGTTTTTTTCACGCTTTCCGTCCTGTTTCAGACGCTGACAAAATTTAATGTAATCTCTCAAAACGTATTCGTACTTTTCGAATTTCAAGTTCGTTTCGCAAGGGGTCAGTTCAAACGTGTAGCGATAATAATGTACCGCCACGAAAACGTCCACGCTGGAATAGGTACCGCTTTTGGACTCGAAAGTCCATTTCAAACATCCGTCCGTCGTCGAGCGCTGCGGCACATTGGGAAGGTCGAAAATCAACCTCGGGTCAATGGGTGCTATCAACCGACACTTCACAATGAAAGGGGGTAAATCTTTAAAATGAGCACTTTTGTTGTCGTGAGACCATACCAAGTTCACCTGATCGTTCAAAAACTCACCGTAGTCGGGTCCTATCTCCGTTATTTTTCCGCAGGGTAGTGGACATTCCATTAGCCCTGCGTACTCGCCGTTAAAATCGAAAAAAATTAATTTTTCCGGGTTCGGAATCTGACCTATCACCGAAGTCTGACAATGACCTCCGTAAATAGCCTCGTAGCAGTGCTCCAGGTGATCGGAAAGCGGGGTGTACATGATTTCTTTACCGAATTTTGCGGTCGCGTACAAATACGCAAAAGTGTTGGTCAGACTGGGCAGAGTCAGAGCGAAAGTAGGGTCGATCGTCTTCGGGGCGAAAAGGGGTTCGTACAATTCTTTGAGCGTCGAAAAAAATTTATAGTACAGTTTTTCTGTCACGTGCACGTCGTTACAACAGTAAGTCCGCCATATGAGAAACGTGTCGAAAGGACCCTCTCCAAACTCTAGCTTCAATTGGTTGTAATAATCCCACCGGCACGGAGCACACCCGTTTCGTTTACCGTGAGGACAAAAGTCGATTTTAATCACGTCGTCGTAGTACTCGTATTCCGGAAACGAGTCCAATACTCGTGGGTGATCGGGGTTCCTGGCCAAAAAGTCCATCAATTTGTGCGGAAAAACTGTTTTCATGCAATCTATGCCGTACAGTTTGGCGTTAGCGTCTAATGAGCCTATACTTATGAAATTTCTCAGATCTTGAGTCCTAAAATCCACCCACGGAACGAATTTTTTGTTTTTACCTCTTTCGCGTTTTTTCCTTTTTTTCGAAACTGTCCCGTCCTCCTTCTCTACCATGTCGAATTTGACCTCGTCCGGTGGCTCGCATCGAAACGAAATGCACAAAAGCTTTGAACCCCTTTCCAGTATGCTAAATTTGTGCAAGGGCGTGTTACACATCTTTCTTTTGGTCACCAGACTTTTAAATAGAAAAAAATCGTCGAATTTGTTTCCGTTGAAAGATATCAGTGTCACTTTCGTGTTGACAGGAAAGGTCAGGGAATAAACGAAAAATCTACATATGCGTTCCACCATGTCCGCGAAGGAGAACATGACGTCGTCCTCTTCCATCAAATCTTCGTCTATAATGTAATACGAAAACTTACCCGGGTACAGCATGATGTGGGGTACGTTTCCGTCGACCAGCATTTGATGAATTTCGCAGGTAGCCGTCTGCACCAGAGCGAAGAGTTCGTTTTGTACCTGATCCAGCGGGGGATTGGTTGGATTCGAAATTCGTACATTGTATGTGAAAGCCACTAGTCCAGTCTGCAAAGTTTTGGAAGTTTTTTTGTACGTTTCTATGTCGTAAAAAATGTCCACGCATAACTGCTTCCTGAATACTTTTTGATGTTTCAGCATGGGTATCTGTCTGTGTATGCCCGAACAATCATGACCGCTCGTTGAGTACACTTTGTGGCACCTCCTGCAAAGAATTTCTACTCTGTCCACTCGCAAAAGGTGAACTGCTCCGCTTGACCCGTTGACCAGAATCATTATGTCCTTGGAAACTGTAAAGGCTTTTTTAGAATTTTGTTTTTTAACCTCCCTTATGAGTTGTCTCTCTTCGTTACAGTTCGTGCACTCCACGTGAAAACAGTCCTTGTCTTCGGAAGTACTCAAAAAGATAGTCAAATGAAATCCTCTTTCCTCCAGCTCTGCCTTGACCCCGTAAAAATCCGAAGGATCTCTCAACCTTATCATGAGGTCCTTTTCGATTTTGGTGACTAACGATTTCAGGGAACCGTTTTGAAATAACTTTAGTCTGACCATTCCGCAAATCGTATTTAGGCATTTGCTAAATGTGCTAAAAGGAACTGTCAAGGTTTTTTTAGAGGGGTCAAACGTATTCGGTTTCAGTCTGAATCTGGATTCCCCGAGTATGTACTCTTCTTCCAGAGTAAAACCGCTCGGATTGCTTTTACTTTTCTTTCGGGGTCCGACCCGCTTCTCTAAAATCGGCTCGTCATTTTCCTCGTCCCCCGACCACGCGTCGTCGCTGCAGCTGCATTCGTCCAGAATGAAATCCATCCCACCCCACAAACTACTGAACTACACCCAAATACTGTCTCCACCTTTCGGGAATATCGGTTCGATTCTCTAAATTAATATTGTGAAGCCAAATTTCCTCGCGATCCCTGTGGAGTCGCATGTAAAATTTAATTTTCCATATACAGAGTAAAATGAATTTAGAATTGGCTGGTGACCTGTCAAGTACTTTTTCTATCGACTTCAAATCCAATCCGGGAGATTCCAGAACGCCGACCGACTCGAATTGCTCCACCTCCCTGTTGGCTTGAAAGTCCGAAATCGTCTGATCTCGGTGAGTGAACACGTCGTATGCCCGCTGCAGGTCTCTCTGCTGAAACTCCTCGAAAGATTCGGTGAACAGACTCGTGACGTTTTTGAGTACCTCTTGTCGTCTGGGACCTTCCTCTGGAAAAACGATTTGCATTAGGTTCGCACTTGGAACGATCTCCTCTAACGGAACTTCGTACAAGAAGTACAACGACCTTCCGCTCACTGTCGTTATTTCTAACCCCAATTCGTTTTCGAAACTGTTAATTTCCCTAAAAATTCTATTGATTTCCGTCAGGCATTTCATGTTATCAGTTAAATTTCTAGCTTTCGTATCTAGATCTATTGTATCGTCGAAGCAAAATCGATAATTAAATTGAAATTGATAAAATTCCAAGTCTCTGTACCTAATGTCCAAGTTTCGGACGTTGGCGTTGAAAAACACTCGACGGCTCTGGTCAGAAATGTTGTTCATGTAATTGGTCAAATCGAAAAATTCCAATTCCACCCCCGTGTAATCGCGCACCTCTCTGTACTCGGGATCACCTATGTTGTTTTCGAATCGCTGAGCAACACCGCTAATCGCTCCCCTGAATAAAAATTCTAAATTTTTTCTTTGCACCGAAAACATGACGGACAATTCTGAGCCTATTCCAAATTACAAATTTTTGGAACTGACGATGGACGTCTGCCAAGAGCCCAGCCAAGTCCAAAATCTATCCGACGAACGGTTGCTCTTGCTCCTACACCTGTTGGGGATGGGGCTTTACTACAGGAGCCTAGGGCAGTTGGATTTTAACCTGGATCCCGCATTGGAAGAGTTCCTCGTGACCTCGTGTTCGGACTCCAAAGAAAATCTGGAAAAAGGAAGGGAAATCATTGCATCTTGTTCGGGGGAAAATGGAGAGTTTTGCGAAAGCGTCATAAACCTGATAGATTTCGTACTGACGGAGTTCATCAAATCGTCTTCCAACCTGACAGACCGCGAAATACCCCCAGGTTCTTTGAAGTTCACCGAACAGCTATTTAGATTTTTAGACGATCCCGAAACGATTAAAAATTTCACGGACCTTCAATTGATTCTTTTAGCCAGCCTTCTGGTGTACGGGGAATACCTTAACGAAATTCACGCGGTTGGGTTCTATCTGAGCGAGGACTTGAGCGAACTTTTGAACACGTACAAACCCAGTTCTCAAAAAGAGCTATTCAAGGACTGTCTTTTCGACGTGGTGAGCAATCAAAACGAACACGCGTACGACGCAATTAGTACTTTAATTAATTACATTCTGTATAATTTTCTTAAGAACGAACTATAATGGCTCCCGTTCCTAATAATTCATTAGCCGACGAATTAGGGAGAAGCTTACTTTGTATATGTCAGGCCCTGTTCAAAACAGACGATGACCACCTCATCAACTACGTCAGACTGGCTTTAGGTCAGTACGTCATGGAAATTCATCAGGCCCAACACATCATTCCTGAAAAAAAAATGCAATTACTAATGGAAGTTTTGTTTTGCACGGACAGAGATCATTTATCTAAAAACCAGTTCTTAGACTCGGTGATGGGCATAAAAAGCTCCGACGAGGTCAGACATTGGTTCGCTCCCGTTCAAAACGCCATTAGGGGAGGTGGAGTACCACAGGGTCAAGTGCAGACTCAAAAAATAGACACTTCTGCTGCTGGAACCAAACAACCGGATCAAAAATCCTCGACCTACCACAACTACCTGGACACTCAACCTACATTCGAAGAGCACTATCCGGAAATGCAAAACAAACGGATCAAACTATCTAAGAAAGAATGGAGCTTCGAAGATTTTTTAATGAAGGTAATTAACAACATTTACGAATTCCAAAACGAAATTCAATTACCGTACGTGGGTGAAAACAACGAAAACGTCACCTACACCACCGACGAACACCCTGAAGAGGAAAGGTCATTGACCGAAGATCTCAAGACGGTGCTTTTAGGTAAAGGTCACCTATCAGAAATTCCAAATGGAACTCTACTGCTTCTGCTGGAGAGAATTTTGAACGTGTTTGATTACGACGAAAAAAATTCGATGCCTCTAGACATCCAAGACAGAATTATCACCCTAATAGAAAATTATCCTGCTTTTCAAGATCATATAATTAATTCTTGAATATGTAATAAAGAAAAAACAATGAAATGAATGACAGACACTTTATGTATTTTTTAATCAATATTTATTTGTATTGACATCATAATAAATGTAATTAATTCAAAATCATCAGTCTGATATTTTTTTTTTTTGTTTACAAACACACAAACGATACACAAGTCTAGTCTAGGGTAACAGAAAATGGTTTTCGGGTAAGTTGTGAAGAGGAACAATGAGTTCATTCTGCTTTTTACAACACTCACACATGCTGATTGCAGATAATGCCACCGTGTTGCTCTTGTCTCCAATTTTGGAATTATGTATTTTTGTCACATAATTACGTTCCATAAGAAAGAGAGATCCGGGTTTCAAAAGACCAATTTTTTCTACGAACTCGTTCATGTACGAACGATGTTCGCTCATTTTTTTTCCATAAACAACCTTATCGGGTTTAGCCTCGTTAAGAGTGAGAAACAATTTAGCCATGATTGCAGAATTAGTTTTTTTAATTAATCGACTAGTAGGCATGGGTACTTTATTTTCCCCTCTACCAACGTCGAACACAATGTGTTCGTCGCAAATGCACAGGGGTACAGTTAAACGTTTAGGGTACTTAATCTTGTTCAATTTATCTTTGACGACATCCAAAAAATCTGACCACCTAACGGCCAAGTAACATTTTGGGAGGGTGAAAAACATCAAAATCGCAAAATAATTATTTTTTACGCGATGGTAGTCTACTTCTTTGATAATCAATCTACGACCTGTTTTATTCGCGGCCCAATCAATGAAATCCAACAATCTCTCTTCCTTAAAACACTTGTAAAAATGATCGAAAATTTCATACTGGTCAGTTTCGGTCAGTTCAGTACAACAAAAAGTCTCTCCCTCCTCGTTGCGTCCAACTTTTCCGCACATGCAGTAACTTTCCCACACTCCCTTCACATACCGAGGTGTTTTAATCTCGACAAGACCTTTTAAGTGGTAGTGCATCTGGACAATGAACTCTTGGAAGTCTTTGTCCGAGAGGGTGCTGTAATCGCATTCGTCCTCCGAATCCGAATGAGTCGAAAATTTCTGCTTCTTTTTGGTCTCCTGCTCCTGCTCCGAGGGTTGAGGTCTCTTTGTAGGTGCCATCACTGTCTAGAAAGATCAAACGGTATTTTTTAGCTAGATTTCTTTACTTTTTCCTTCTTAGATTTAATTGCCGATTCTTCTGTGTCTGGCTTTGTTTTTTTACTCGGTGCGGGGGAGGTGGCGCTCTCTCCCTCCGCAGCCTTTCGCTTGATTTGCTTATCTTTACTAGTCTTATCAGCGGTTGCGACATTGTGAAACCCAGTCACCGACACCTGATGGAAAATATCCTCGTCCGCGTCGTGAGGTTTTATGTAACTTTCTACCACGAAATTTTCGACTGAATTCAACCAGGGTCTTTTCCAGAACTCGTCGTCGCTGTCTTTGTAGCTGTTTTTATTTCCCGGATGATACTGAACCCTACAACCGGCCATGTCTTCTAGATTGCGCTCCTGCATCACCATGACCTCTAATTTGGTCATCATTATAGGATTCACTATGACTGTAAACACCATGTCTTGATTTTTCACGTATTTTTCCTTAATCTTATCAAAAATTCTCATTTGACAAATTTGAACGACGTAATCGCGAACCTGTTGTTTTAAAGACGGATCCGCTTTCTCGTCGCACAACGCATACATGGTCTTCAAAGAGACCTCGTACACGACGAGAGGTTTGAAACCAAAAGTTACGTAATTTTCCTTAATTAATGCCTCCCCCTTATCCATATCTATTTCTCTGGCCGAAAAATTGACCTCTCGACCTGGCTCGCAGGGAACGTTACACGTGACGACCACCGATTTCAACTGAGATCCTATTTTTTCGTATATCTCTTTCTTAGGTGCAAAGGAGTCTTCGAATTCATTTTTTAAACTCGTCATTCGCCTAACAAAGTCTGTGTCGCGAACATAGTCTTTCAAAAGGTCAATGGCCTTCGAGACCACTTGACCACTAGATTCGAATTTACATACGCAAGCACTCACTTTGTCCGTCATGCTTGATGCCATTTTCTTGCTCGTCCTCTGCAAAAAGATCCACACTCGAGTAGGAAGGTTCAAAGAATGAAGGGGAACACGCTCGGGTCAATTGCACTCTCTCCTCTTCGTCGGACTCGACAGGGGGCGTTGACTCTAACTCGACGGGCACGGATTCTAAAAAAGATAAGATATCAGATAATTAATTACTCCATCCACTTAAAAGAACCTTTTATCATCACCTTATCTCCAACTGCAAATTTTATAGGTTTCTTTTGTAGATCGTCGTCGTAACCGTAAAATCGAAAGTCCAAGTGTGTTTGACCTTTGTTTACAGATTTTACGAAAGCGGAAAACTGATCCGTCATTATTATATTTTTTCTGGTCTGGACAATCTGAAAGCCTCCCGACTGAGCGACATTAATGTCCGGTACCGGATACTCTTCGGCCGCTTGTAAATACACCTGCTGTAAATTTTCTTGTGAATACTGTTTATCACTCAAAAAAATCTTCGAATCTCCCAAATTTAGATCTAGACCGATTACGATGTGAGTGCCTTCCAGGACATCTGAAACCCTGTCCGAAAAAGATCTGTTACGTTTTACCAAGAGACAAAGAATCCGTATGAATGTCCTGTACTCCGGATTCACCAAATATGTCATAGAATTTTCGGACTGACCTTCCGAATTTCTGTGATAAGGATAAAAACCGTGCACAGCGTCGTAAGGTATAGCATTTCCGGCTATGAAATTCATCAACAACGTAGGAGTGATGAAGTACTCGTCAATGGACACAACGTTTAAATTTCCAACGTAATGTATGGCAGAAAAAAACATCCACATGTACAATGACATACCCCCGTACACCGGTAGCGATGTGTTCAGTCCGTAGCGATAAGTATCGCACATCGGTTCGGTGCCCAGAGGGCAGTCAAACACAAAGTCCAAGTCTAAATTTTTTACTTCCTGTCTGATCCTAGTTCCTCTCATAACGTCGTCTCCATACAAGTCTTGATTAAAGTAAGAATTTAGGGTATTGTACATCTCTAACCTATACTCGTCTGCACTCGGTCTCAACAAACTTTCCGTCTTACGCAACACGACAATTTTCTGCGAGGGGACATACGCGGTTCCCGCCGCGATGTCATCGTAATCTCTATCTATCAAATCTATGTGATTATCGTCTATCAAGGTTTTTTTATCGGACGACTCCGACTGGAAAACGTCCACTACGTACGGTAACCTTCCGGCGGTCACAGTCACGCACAAAAAAGTGTCTAAATCGGGAAACATGATCAAAACTCCGTAACCCTGTCTTTTCACGGTGAAGTTAACCGTGGAAGGCATTCTGAAAAGTTCGTACCCTCCGAAGTCGAACAAAGCGAATCTTATCATATCCATCAACGAAAAATCGTTTTTTAGTATCGAAATTTTCATTCGTTAACTTGGACCAAAAATACGAATTGGTCAAATCTGCTGACGTTTCCGAAACGGTAAATTTAAAATTAACATCGAAACCATACATGCAAGTTTGAAAATTCTTCATTCCGAAACACGGACTGCGCACGTCGTTTTCGGGTTGCGATCTTCGCAAAGCCTTCATGGTCGCACAGCGAGCATTCATGTTCATGTGCAAACCGTATTCCAAAAATAACACCACGTCGAACTCTCTAAAGTAATTATATATATCGTTTATCATATTCACCTCCCGTCCCTGATAAGGACGACCGTCAAACATTTTCAAAGGGTCCACTTTACCATCTACGGACATTCCCTCGTAAATTAATTTTATGGGGGCATCGTAATAGGTCTCTGACCTTACGTAATCGAAGTATGCTTTAAAACAGTACTCCTTACTGAAAGTATAATCCGAATTCAATTCCATTTTGCGAATGAAATTGGGATTTTTAGGGCTCGGTACAAATTCGGTACAGGGATTACGGACGTCGGACTGGTCTGGTAAAGGTAAATACGTGACCACTTTACTCACGTCCAGTGCTAAACCGGAAGTCACATATTTAGGTATAGGTATCGTAAAATGACCGGTTTCAGCTAATTTCCTCACGAACAAAAAATTCTTACTCACTACCTGGGTTTTAGACATGTTCGATTGCGAATCTCATGTACGCCTGATCGCCCGGTTGAAAGGTCACTGGCTCGTCTTCGCTGTTGACTAGTGAAAATTTCAACGTGCGATTACTATTTCCGATGATGATGGTTTTTTCCAGCATCTGATAATTTAGAGGTCTGAACGTGGGCGGTTGAAAAACCACTTTGTTGTCTACGCTGTTGAAAACCTGGTACGTTTGATCGTTGGTCACGAGAGTTGCGAAAACCTGAAGCATTCGAGTCTTCCGCTTTCGATTTCCCGAAACTATGGTCTGGGCCTGTTCGCATATAAGTCTCAGTACCAAGTCTTTACCATAAAAGGACATATTAGACGGCCGTACAAAAGTCGACAGGTGAGTGACATTGAAATCCTCGCTATTCTCGAACCACAAACTACCGTAATACGACCTCAAAATATCAAACCCATTAACCATATTCTCATCGAATTTATCTATAGTGGTCGCGACCTCGGCCAAAGTATTCCCCATGAATAAACCAGACTCGTAATTCCTGAAATAAAAAAATATACTCGATTGGAAAATAAATCCCCACCCAGTCCTGAATATATTTATCAATAGATTCTCTTTAGAATCATCGATTGGGGACACCGGGGTCAAAGTGAAACCCAAATCACAGAAAACATTAGGCATGTAAGTATTATTTACAGATCCAAAAAAATTAGTAGGTTTGAATTGAGTATAACTCAAATACGTTCCGCTTCTGTTGTACGCCGCCGCCTTCCTAGCCGTATCCTTCAGCAAAACCATTTGACACAACCCACCCCCACCTGTGGCGGAAGGACCGGACCTGTCCGCAACGTATCGATAAAACATAGGATTGGCTAAAGTCCACCCGAAAACGTACTTGGTCTGAGTCTTATTGGTGTCGGGTATATCGACATTGTACTCGAAATACACGCATCGTTTCGATTCGGCCAGTACCGTTCTGACATCCCCTTTATTAATATCTATCAAAGCGTATCTCAACATGCTTCTCAAAGACTCATCCAAATTAATCGCGGGCATCGATCCCACATCCAACTCAACGGTTCCGTTTCCCTTGTCCACCTCCGTTATCAGCGGAATGTAAAAATCAACTGGAAACACGTACATTCTCATAGCGTCCGGTTTCATCAGTTTCAAAGTTTCATCATAATTAGAGTTGAGGTCACTTTCGGTCACTTTATTTCCTATCTCTATAAACACCTGTACGTAGTTTCGGAAATCGAACTCCTGTTTATTTTCAGACTCCCACTTCGTCACGCTTTCCCAAAAAGATTTCATCACCTCATCTAAATACCGAGCATCGAAAAATAAACCCGCACTATCAATTCCTCCCTTATCATCGTACAGATCCCTCACATTTTCCAATTTTTTCCATTTCTTATCGGACAGCTGGTCGGCATTTTCTATTATCGTCGATTTCCACATCTTCGACATGTCCAGCTCCGCTTTGAAAAACGGTTTGCTCTGCGTCAGTCCACCGTCCGTGTCGGACATGTCATACATTTTTTGCACGCCCTCGGGTACGAACGGATTGATAGTTTGAAAATGTTTGAGAGTTATCTGTCGCGGAACTCTGTTTTCATCTATCAAGGGTAAGGTCACTTCGAATTTTCCGTCCCTACTGACATCAGCAAAAAACTCGATCTCATTTTTATCGCTCGGTAAAATTTGCCTGCTCAAAGCCATCCTTAAAACAAATTTTCCAAAACTCTATTTCTCGTATGTCTTATCACCAATTCCCCTATTAATAATCCGGTGCTGTTTTCAAAAATTTCCTCTCCAAAAATAAAATTACTGTTACTAAAAACTTGTAAGGAAAAATTCAACTCGTTAGAACCAGCACGTCTGTGACAGGTCACAAAATTGCTCATGTACGGATCGATACTCTCAAAATGCATAGGTCCCTGATACAAAACCCCTTCCAATTCAAATCTGTTCGCAAATTGAATGCCCGACCTGTAAGCTTGAGGCGACACAATCTTGATGTAATCTATGTCTACCTTCGGATCAACATACTGAAAAGTGTCAAAACACACAAACCCCCTGCTGTCGTCCGTGAGACCCCTAAATCTCTTCGCATCGTCTATCAAATAAGGCGACCCCTTATTAATCCAATTCTCATTCACTAACACCACTTGCAAATTAATGCTGACCTTAGGAATATCCATTATCTGCTTATTCATATCAATCATTAAATTTCCCAAAATACTGAAAGCACCAATTACGTAATCTAAATTAGATTCCGGTTCGGCTACCGCTATTTGA
>JAOUZG010010719.1:0-24494 GCA_026289955.1 Argiope argentata
TTTTTACTTTCGAGTATACGAAACATTTAAGTACTAAAATCTTTTTTGAAAAAATTCGAATTTAAGATTTCGAGGAATCTTAAAAGTTTTTGAAACCGTCTCCGTGATAAAGAACTTAAATAAAAGTTGAGCTAAAAAGATGACATTTGGTATATAGCCTTTCCACCAAACTTAGATTCCTGCCAATTTTGAACAAAATCCACCAAGAAGTCTGTATGTACGGCTATTATACTTTAAAACTATGTAAAATTCGATACGCAATTTTATCATTTCTAGCATAGACATTTATGAAATTTTAGCCAATTACAACAAAGTATCGATCACCTATCATTCGGTACTTTCAAAAAATTGCAAACCTAGTTATTTAAAAACACAGTGAACTATATATATGTTAGATTTTGTGGCTATAATTGCTACTCAGTGTCAAATTTTGGTGTCAAGCGGAAAAATTGTGTCTAAAATATATTCAATTTTCGGATCATTTAATCACGTGCCAGGGACTCATCGCCAAATTATGTCCAATTATGAAACGATAGACTCAGTTAAGAAGATAAATTTGTGCCAAAGGTAAAGAATTTGTCGTTATTGTACACCAATATTACGGAAAGCGTTTTGTGCCAATTTTATATATTAGAGGATACGAGATAGTTTGAGGGAAACCACTCCCACCGGTTTGTAGCATTTTTAAACTATTTCAAAAGCATAATTTGTAGAAAGAGATAAAGAAAGGAAGAATGCCATTGAACTGATAAACAGGAGGGAGAGGAAGAGTGTGGACGAATTCCATAATCATATTAAATTTTTTTTGAATAGCATATTTTTAAAACTGACCAATAGGCATTAAATTTTTCCTAATCCCTACTTCACACAGCCTGCATCAAAAATATCTGAGATTGTGAATTTTTAAAATTCGCAACACTATTTAAAGATTTATTATTATGAATATTCTTAATTTAAATAATTATTTTCTGTTTTTTAATTATGTATGCGATTTTAAACTAACGCCGAGTCATTGAGCCCTCTTCCGATTCGGTAAATTTTGAATCTATTGTGAATTCGAACAAACTAGAAAGCATCTGGAGCGGCACTATGTTTAAACTTTTAAGTCTCAAGCTCCACAGGACATTAGCCTTCGAGGCATCTCAACGAAGAAATACAACTGTATATGCATTCGGAAACATAAGTAAAATTGCTTTGGGCCTGATTGATAATTTCTTAAAGGAAATCTGAAATCTTCCCTCTTAAATTGAATACTACTTAGCTTTAAGTTACAGAATTTCGCGAGTGCCAATAATAATCGCTATTTTGCCAGCCGATCAGAAATTTTGTAGATGAAAATTGTGCAAGTTATAAATAAAATAAGCTTAAATATACTGAAAATACTTTGATCCACTAATAATTTCAAGAGTTATATGATAAACGTTTTACCTTATACTATTACTTTTATAAAAATCATGCGCATATATTAACTTTGGGTTCAATACCGATTGAAACCTTACGTCCAGGGAGCAAATTTAGGTACAATGAGATCTTGCTCCTAGGACCATTTGTAGGATTTCTTAAATACTTAAGAGATTTTATTTCCATTTAAATTGATTTTAAGTAATTAGTGTAACTATGCGTTCAACCCATTTTACAATTTTAAACCTATCAACAACTCAATAATTGTCAATGAAAAATAAAAAGCAGCCCTGATATACAGAACTTCCTCTGTAGTCTCCTCACCAAATTCTTAGGCATCTATAGAGAATTAAACGAAATCCACCCAGATAAAGCCTGGCTATCCGATTGACTCAATAAAAACTAACACAATTACAAATTAGGGGAGATACATCGACAAAATTTGGTAAAGAGTTATCGAACTCACTGTTGAAATGTCTCAAATTTTGAATTATATCCATTAAAAGGTAACAAATCTGCAGGGATAATCTTTCCCCCGAATATAAGCGCGATAATACAAAAATGCAACGATTCATTGATCATCAATGTCAGACACCTTCTTACATACTCTAATGTACTGCATTAATTAAATTTCTCAAAATACTTTGGTGTATTTAACTTTTTAAAGCGTCCCAAATGTGCTTCTAAATAATAAATAATTGCAGTACAAAAAATTTCGGTATATAATATTGCACCCAGGAGAAATGGTATTCCATTAAATAAATTGTAGAACTGTGAACTTACTCAAGTATTCGCAAGATTTGAGGCATTCAACAATCATCATGGCCTTCGCGTTTTTTTAAATCATAGATTATAAAAAAAAATTAAAGCTAATTTCGCTTAAAAAAACTAACTACATTTATTATTTGCTTCTATTTTCCGATTTCCTTAAATGATGCACCATATTGAAGCCATTCAGAAAAATTATTTACTATCCACTATTTATAAGAAAGTGTCCCAGTAATCAAATTCGCATCACCAATAAAAAGTTTGGTCAAAAATCGAAACTTTCTACATTTTCGACAAAATAAAATTCTTTAAAAAATAGATAGTGATCAAATACTTGATCACTTACTTTGCAAGTGTTACAAAATATTTTCGGGAATAGGATTACATTTCCAAGAAAAAAAAAACAGATTATTAAATATAGTTAACTTGATTTCATTACGATGTAAAATAGAGAAATAAATCTAGGTTTATTTTTTTTTCGTCCAAAAATTTGACGAAAACGTGGCACAACCCACCTATTTGCTTTGAAAAGTCGATTAATATGATGCCCAGTATATTTTAAAAGAATCTCAACAATCAGTGAATTTAGTCTTAGTTAAATTTACGGGGAAAATTTTTTTTTTATTTTTTTCAATTGATATTAAAAGTTAGGAAGCTCATTTTTGTGCATTTTAGAATGCAAAAAATTGCTTTTATTTTAATTCTTCCTCTCACAATTGAATATACTATTATAACTACGAGTCCAATGTCTCAACCAACCATCCACTACCCATTAAAAATACTAGTCAAATCGATGAAATTGTTACGATTGCTTTCTTTTCCCCTCCTCACATTTTGTTATTATACCGAAATTGATACAATCGAATTAGACTACTTGTTCAATTCATCTTAACTGCATGCAATTTTCATCCTTGTTTCTGAATTTGAAGCTAGATTCAATTGATAAGGCCTCAGTTTTTCCGTGCGAGTGAAAATGGTTGAAATTTGTTTCACACGATTGTTAAGATTTTAAGTTCATAGAAGCAGGCCGATTCATAAATAAATTTATTTTACGGTGCGCGTTTTTTTTTGTGAAGTGATCTGTAATTAAGAAAAATTATTCATTTTGTAACATTTTAAGTCATACTTTGCAAGTCGCGTAACAAGCTATTTTGCCAGATAATGAAACGGTTATTTTTATCTAGGAAAAATCCTATATCGCAATAAAAAAATAATAAGTTGATTTATTACCTTCGCTTTGCTTACCATATGCCCCATTAATAAATATAAAGGTTTTATAAGTTACTTGTCTTACAATTTTTATATTAACTATATTAATGAACTGCTTACTAGATCTCACTTATCACTCCGTTAAACCAGTATACAATGACTAACTGAACAAAATACCCATCTCTCGATTAGATTTAGCGTATCGAATAGTTTAATATAGTCCGAATTAAGTTTGCTAGAGGTGAAAGGATGCTCGAATTGAATTGTTAGTTGAGGCAAATTAGTTCCGCCTTCATTGACTTTTCTGGTCAAATGAATTAAATTTTACCTTTTAGCACCCTCTATACTACAGGGAAATGTAAAAGAATGAAATAATCATGCAACGGGGTCATAATATAGGTCAAATTACCCCCCCCCCTTTTTAACTACAATAATAAAATGTGCGATATGCATGCGAGGATTGCCAATAATACTTGGAAACCTGAATATAGAGATACGCACATTTGTAAATAAAAGAATTGTGTTGATATCCGACCTTCATAGAATATTTTTTAAAACAAATTTACTAAAAAGCCCCTTTTAAAGTGACTAATCACATTCAACCTCGGAATACAAACGGTTTAAATTTATTTGGTGAACAAAGATTGATTACCCCGGCTGAATTCAAAAATTTATTTGTCCTTCAACTCTATGACTTATTTTAATTGATATCAACCGATTCTTTTAATCTTCTTAATTAAACCCAATATTAGAATCGAATGCATGCAGAAAAATAAGCCATATTATAACTAAGCATACCCAATAAAAATTCAAGTGTGTGCAGTTAATACAAGACCGATTTTGAAACGTACTCAATTTAATAAATAGTAGTTACAGACTGCAAGCCATTATTAACCCCTACAATGATGTGTGTGACACGCGCATCGAATTACTGAATTTTTAGTTTTAAGTCTGCAGCTAAGCCACAGAATTAAGTATCTATATACAAAGTCATTTCTAAACGCTTTAAGTCAATTCTAAACGCTAAAAAATCGTGACAAATAAATAACTGAAAGAGGAAGTTAAATAAATTTGTTTATCAAGGGGTTAAAAGTGGTGACGACTCGATCGAAAACTTTTATTCAAAGATCTGATCCCAGTAACGTTTCTTGGATAAATGATTCATCACGATTCAAAATGGAAATTGATAAATTTACTCGACTTAGTTCTCCCCGAATACAAATAACAGTTTCGGAAAAACTGTATTCGAGTTGAGGTTGACTCACAAATGCTCGGCGATTTATGAATGAAATTTAGTATGCTTTCACACTAAAACCGCAAATTCTAGAGCGAAAATATTTACGAGAAAACTCTCTGCGACTGTTCCGTTCGAATAAATAAAATTAAAAACTAAAAAAAGAGAGTTAAATGAATAAATCTCGATATACAGATTTAATGTTCATAGTTTAGAAACCTACCAACTGCAGCAATAGTCGATCTATACTTCGCTAAACGTGTCGAGAGGATACTCAAAAAGTGCCATTGTAAAAAATGTCAAATTTAGGATGTAATTTTTTTAAAAAATTACAAGTGCAATTGGGTCAAGCTATGTTTCAGTTTATTCTAATTAACACGCATGAACCGCTAATTCGATACCGGGATATTATTAAAAGAGATTAATCTGCAAAAAAACCCAGTCCTGTAAAAAGGCTAAATTCCCGTCAATAGTTAATATTTCATCATTATAGTAAGTCACTATTATGCAAGATATGCTTTTTTTCACAAAAAATCCTCAGTTACAGAAATAACGGATTAATTAAAATTCAATTACAGCTAGCATTATTATTTTTATAAAAATTTAAATGAAATTAAGTTTAGAATACTCATTAATCATTTTATCGAACATAGCTAAATTGATAGATTTAGGTTGGATATTTTATTTTCAGCTTTAATTTTTGTATTAAATAATTTTGAAATATAATTTATAATTGCACATTAAAAGTTATTTCAGACCAACATGCGCATAGTTGAGGGTAAATAAATGGTTAACATTATTAAATAAATTAAGGTTTTACCAATTAGCGAGGTATTATTTTTAAATTTGCTTCTGGAAATCATTTTAGAGTACAAAATTTGATACAAAACCAAAGAGCAATTGCTTTTATAAATTCCCTTTTAAACTATTAATTTTATTTTAAAAACGAATTTTATTTTCAAAGAGGAATCGCATATTTCAGGGATATTTCAGGGTAAATATTTTACTATGGAGACCTAGTGTGATATGAATGTACCTCTGTGGTGTACTGTAAATGAAAGAACACAAACAACAACGCGCCCCTACTGACCGCACATCAATCGCGTACCAGCTCATAAGACGGCGTCTGGATGCGAGGGATGCGGGCTGGTGAAATATTTTGAAGGTCAAACCATCTCCCCTTCTTCGGGAGGAAGGTGAATATTTTTTTTCTCTCATCAGTTAAAGACAATTAAAAATAAAATTCCAACATAAAAGATGAAACAAAATTTAAGCAGTTTGGCATTATCAAATCTTTTAAGTCTTTGCCGATTCAAATCCAAATTATTCAGTTCATGCTGAAATCCTACAAGCGTTCTCTCGTCGAAAGCTAGTTTGAAGACAGCAAAGAATCGACAGCCATCAAGAGTTCGGCCAGTAATGTTCAGGGAAGATGAATAAGCGCCGCAGTTTCTCCTTTTCACACATCAGTGGGAATGGCTTAATAATTTCCGAGGTTAGTCCAGATTTTTTTGCAGAATTCTTCTTCCAACAGGAACTTCCATTCTTCTTTTATTGCTTTCCAAGTTTAAACTGCGTTTCCATTGGCAGGGTCCAAATCGCATTTCATCCACTCGGTCGTATTTGGAAAGAAAAAAGTAAAAACAATGAATATTAAAAAATGTTAAGACAATAATATATTGACAAATGAAAGAAAATAGCAATAATTTTTTTTAGATAGACGACAATTTCAGATGTTGCTTTACCACATAATCACCAAAGGCGCGCTGCACCAGTCAGCAGTCGATTGTCATAATAAAAATGATGCTCGCGTCCTATCTATTCAGACTGTTTGCAGGAGCAAAGCATTTAGAAGATGATTATTATTCTGTATTATTAGATGTATCTTTAGATTTTTTAGGATATCAGATACTTTATATTGCCTCGCCGCTACGAGTTACGCTTGAATGTTTTGACACACGCATCTGAGAATTTTTTGCCACCTCAAATGGTTAAGCGATGGTAGTTTTGGTTTTAGAAATATTTCCGATTTTTTTCTTTTATTTATACATACGGAAAAAATCTGTAATAAATCCAATTGAAATACACTACACCTTAAAAACATCAGCAGCATTCATTATACATCCTTGGATTCTTACATTCTGTGAACTAACGAATCCGATTTTGACACGAGCTTTTGAATGAGGTTTATTAACAAACACAATTTTGAAGCAAAATATATTTTGGCGACAACCTCAGGTCTTGAAATTACTGGCAAGAAAGTATGAAATATTTTTACGCTTTAAGAATAACTGTACAGGAGCATCTAATACAGGGATACATCCTTATCACTTCGTCGGTGTACATTTACAAAAACTAGTTTCAGAAGCAGTAAATAGCTGGTTCAAATGAAATAGTTTTTAATCTTCATGAAGACATAACTTTGTTCATGAAGAGAAAACAGTTCATTATTTTTCAGCTTTTGAATAATAGTAATATGCAAAAAGGCAATCCAATTTTTTTACAAAAATATTCCACTTGGAAAAATTAAGCTTTTTAATTATGCTATCAATTTCTATATGTTTTCAAGTTTTGTTCATAGTTTTTATTTTTTTGCTATAAATAATTTGTTTTTAATAAAAAAATAATGTAGTATGTCCATCAAACCGTTTAGTAAACAGAAGGGTTGTGGATACAGCAGTGTGAGACGGGGTCCTGCTCTATAACAAAAAATAAAATTAGAAATACTTTAATAAATTTCATTTGGGAGGGAGGGGGTGGAAGGAGTAAATTTTATTATTATACACCGCATACATATTTCAGAAGATAAATGTTGCAGAGTTTAGAATTTAATTTTAAAAAATGTCATCTTTCAAAAAGAATAAAAATTTCCTTTATGCATACAGTCGTCTATATAAAAGGAAACCAGGAGGTACACTAAAGAACATTATAGAAAAACTAGAAGAAAATACCTTTGAAATTCATTAAAGCCTAAAAAACTGTTAGAAGCACATGGAAAAATTAAAAATATCATTCGAACAGAATGGATTTTAAAAAGTTTTTTCAACGAAACACAAAAGTGTTTTTTATCTTTAGTTGGGAAAATGCTTGCTCATGGCTTCTAAGCGTTGTCCAAGCCCAACATACAGAATGAAGAAGTAACCATATATTTTTAGAGACCATTTCTTCTCTATATTTCTGCTGCATATCTCAACTCAAAGGGCAGCGATACAAACCATATTCGACATACCAGCCCAGCACATTCAATTACAGTTTGAAGCCAGGCTTACTGCAATATATCGACCAAGAGTCCCTCTTGTGCATAACATAACAGAGATCCAACGAGGTGACTTAGAGGAGAAAGTAACTGGCTGGTATATTCGTCCTTCGCAGAATCTGAAACCCAAACAAACCTCACGGGAAGGTGAAAGAGTAAATTAACAATGTCAATATCTTCACAGATGGTTCGAAAACGGAACATGGAGTTGGAGTTGCGTTCAGTGACCTGATCACAGAACGCAATTAATATATAAGCGCATCTAGTCTTATTACTGATCTATTAAATTGAATGACAACAGTACTGTTTTTTCAAACTGAACTCGCCGTTCTTCTTGAAGTAGTTAAATATACATTTCAATTTCCAAAAATCATCATTTTTAACCCTTTGCACTCCGATGTCGCCTCTGACACGACATTCAAGATTGTGCATTATTTTGAAGTTTTATTTATTTATTTATTTTTAAAATTTAATCGTTAAAAATGCCTACATAATGGCTAAGAGATGTAGATCGATTTTTCAAAGAAATTTGACTTAAACAATTATGTATATTTACTTTTTATAGCAATAAACATTTTTTTGTATTAGGTGAATAATTTTGCATTAAATTATTTTTCGGAGTGCAAAGGGTTAAAATAGATGTCGACAATAGAGCAAGTATCATGGCATTTTCTCAGTCAAAGAATCCAAACCAAATAGTAAGAAAAATTTAAGCATCCTATTTTCAAATCCAATAGTAAAAGTCCCATGGGTAAAAACGCAAGCAAGCAACATGGGTAATGGAAAAAACAGACCAACTCGCCAAGAATGTAATGCTAAATGATTTATTTTATATGTAAACCAAGCTTTCTAAATCACATATAAAAGACATTCTCCAAAAACCATGCTAAAAGAATGGTAAAGGAATTAGGAACTAAGCGATAGAGGCATAAAAAATTTTAATATTCTGCTCTCAGTTAATTTTCATCCCTCTAACTGTATCAGAGAGGATATTGTTTTCATCTCTGGACACGGCCTTTTTCCAGAATACCTCAAAACTCAATCTATAGGACAATTCTATGGGACTGGCATAACACTTCATTAGGTTAAGGATTACACCCTCACAATCTCTTGATATATAAGAAAACCCTCACCAGGTCTTAAACAAAAATGGTTGAAAAGAGTCACCAGCAACTTTCTCTTCAGGAAAATATTTTTAAGGATAGTTAAAAATTTTCAATGAAAATAGAGATATTTTCTTGCTTTCCTAGCTTTTTAACATCAAATATACACACAAGGACTAGACGGGGGAAATTCGCACAATTTCTTCATTATTCATATGCATTCAATAAATTCTTTTTGTTACCTTTAACCAAATTTTTGAACTGCATCCTCATTTATCATGCTATAACAAGTAAAATAATCACAAAATTCATGAGGAGATTTTTTTTAAATATAATATCTTTACGTATATTATTACCTCATAATTTATTAAGGTAGAAAATTGTTGTAAATGGTTTCATAATACAACCATTTCTTTTATGTTTGTAAATTCTGTGCATCGTTATTTTTGTTTTTTCTTCTTCTGTATAATTACTGTCATTTAATAAAATTCACGTACCACTACCATCAAACCACTCAGTGACTATAAGGGGTTACGGATAGGGTGGTGTGAGATGGCATTCTGTTCCGTATATTTAAGATAGTGTGCATGGAAATTACCAGAAAGAATTTAAGTACTTTGACTTTTAAAAATGGTTAATCAGATTTCGAGATTTTTACTTTTTCTATATACAAAATTATAAAAAAAAATTATATTTGTCAAAGAATTAGAAATAGAGGCTGATGAATATTCGCGTTTTAGACTTCCTTAAAATAAGAAAACCATTTTGGAAAACTGACCGTAACAAATATAATCAGAAACACTTTGAAACAGATGTATTAAATTTAGTACATGGTCTTTACAGCAAATTCGTAAATTTATATGAAATTACGCACTAATTCTTTCAAAAGAAATATGTCCGGATTTATAACTATAAAGTTGTTTAATGATTCATTGATTGAATGATTAAACGAAATCAAATTTAGTACAGGTGTCAACAAAGAAACATATCTGTAATTTTACCATTTATTATCGCTTCTTTACAAAATGAGTGCCAATGAAAGTTGACTAAAGGGGTAGATTCATTGTGATAGACAAACAGATTTATCGAAATAGTTAAATTTAATTAACTATTTCGAATTATTACCAAACTCCTTGAACTACCTTAATTAACTTATCAGGACATTTTTTTAATTCCGGAAATAGAGACTTTAATAATTCGATTCTGCCAGTCTTTTGTTGCATGTTCTCGCCTTGGTCTTATGGATGCACCATGCATGCGTGAATGGGCACACCGGTCGTTTGGTGCATGTCTACACTATGAATTTCCGAACGAGATCTATCGAAATTCCTATTTAACTTTCTTTCCCGCAAATTCTACCCAAAAAGAACCAAGTACAAGGGAACGTATATTAAGCAAATCTTACCATATCACTAGCAAATTTCGTGCTTTCATTCACAGAAATTTTTGGAAGAATAAACATGATTCAGATTTATCTTTCTTATCTTTATGATCTTTCAACATTGTCGTGGCTTACGTGTAGGCAAATAAAGTTCAAGCTTAAAAAAATAATTTTCTTTATTAAACATTTCTTTCAACTCACAACTTTCAACATCACAACTTTTCTTTTTAAATCACACACAATTTTTAAACAATCACATCGTCATCTTTATTCTCCTCTCCTCCTTTTTTCCCGTTGCCAATCCACAAAAAACAACCAAAGAAACTACTTTTATATTTTTAAGTGCCATACAAGAAATATATAAAAACAAATTAAAGAATGAATTTAAATAAACATAAATTTAAAATTTAGTGACCCTGACACTTTCCCCCTAGAGTCATATTAGATCCAAAGATTTAATATGGCAAAAAAAGGGTCACATCATTTACACTTATCAATAGACTTTCCCTACTAATAAATAATTTTAAAATTCCAAAAATTCTTAAATTCTCTATAAAGTTCTAATTCGTCTTCTATTTACAGTCAAGATAGCGCATCTGCATTGCTTAGTTTTGACCCTTTTATGTGACTTGCCTCGATGCCATGGCGTTGAATGGCTAACGCCCATCTCTGCAATCTTGGTCATTGGGGCACAGCACTCGTAAGAAACACTAGCGGATTATGATCGCTAGCAAGAAGATCTTAGCTCCACAAAGTAAAGTTTCAAATCTCTTCAAAGCCCAAATAATAGCATACGCTTCTCGCTCGATTGTAGACCACTTCTGTTGTGTTAGACTCAGTTTCTGGCTTCCAAAAGCTATTGGATGTACATTGTTTCCTTCATCCATTTGGCCTAGACAACTTCCCACTGCTGTCTGCGAGGCATCCGTGTGCAAGTAGTATGGTTTCTCTCTATCAGGAACTTTTAATTCTGTAATTCCACACAATGCGGCCTTCAACTCGTTGAATGCTTTTTCAGCCTCCTTACTTCATGGAATTTCATTCGGCACTTTCTTCTTGGTTAGTTCTGTTAATGGTAAAACAGTTTTTGCAAAGTTTAGAATATATTGCCTGTAAAAATTGCATAATCCTAATGCACTCCTCAGTTCTTTCTTTATCTTGGGAGATTTTAAGTTTTGAATCGCCTTTATTCTTTCTTCATCAGGTGCGTGCCTACCTGAACCAACTACATGTCCCAAGTATTATTTAACTTTCTGTCTTGAAAAATCACACTTGTCCAAATTTACTGAGAAATTAAAATACTCCAATCTTTTGAAAACTTCTTCCAAATGTTTCATATGCTCCTCCCACGTATCAGAAAATACTGCTAAATCATCAATGTAAGCACAAGCAAAGTCAGATAGAGGTTGGACCATTTTAGACATGGCTCTTTGATAAGTTGCAGCAGCGTTCCTTAATCCGAACGGTAATACATTCCATTGATACTGACCTCGGTGAGTTCGGAAAGCTGTTAAATGTTTGCTGCTTTCTTCCATTGGTATAGCCCAATATCCCTTCAACATATCTAGCACCGTTATAAAAATTTTCTTCCCTACTAAGAAATTCAACTCCATATTCTGCATCGGTTATGCATCAGGTACAGTCAGTGCATTTAATTTTCTGAAATCTGTGCATAACCTTATGGTTCCATCTTTCTTATGAACACATACTACTGGGTGTGCTATTTCACTTACTACATGTTCAATTAATCCTAACTCTAATAATTCATCTATTTGTGCATCCACTTTTCTTTTCAAATTCTCCGGTATTTTATAAGTTTTGGGTTTTATGGTTTCCTCTCCAGCTGATAACTTTATCACATGCTCCCCAACTTTAGCTCGTTTAATTCTTCCAGAAAACAACGTTTTGCATCGATATAGTAAATCCTTCAACTGCTTTTGTTGTGTCCCGGTTAGGTATTCAACATTCACTCTTTCTAATGCTTCATCATTTCTCTCAGCTATTGAAAAGTTTTGGTGTTTCGTATATCTCACCAAATTCCTCATCAATATCATAAATCACTCCAACAGTCTAAATTCTTGCTTTGTATGCCGTCATCTTGTTTATCTTCATAAAATCATATTACTTGCAGAACAAGACAATTAAATATTTATAAATATTTCAACATGATAAATTACGATTTAAAAAAACTATAAACAATTTTTTGAGTAAGAAATCTTGCTTTTATATCCACTAATTAGTTATTTTTATAAAAAAAGTAAATTCCACGTTATATCATGATCATAGGATCTGGAAACTATTCGATATCCTTATAATTACACGTAAAACTCGTTTATCAAGCGAGTCCATCCATGTAAACAATAATAAATAATGCAATTCTTTTAACTATTTGCTTCAAAACGTTAAATACTAGGTACTGGGAACTATGCAGTTTATAGTATTTATTTTAAAAGTTCTTTAAGATTTAGAATTCTCATGATTTAGTATCGGAGCATTGCTTGCTTTAGAAATTTTGAAAAAATACAATTCACTTTGTAAAATCGGGTTTAAAAATTAGTAAAAAAATTTATATCTGAATTTCATCAATTCGTGTAATGAAATAAGGCTTCTTTAATGACCAAAACAATTTGAAAAGGGTTTCCTAGATATCGTCTAAGGTTTTTATGATCGATTCAATTCAACGCAGGAAGCGTGACTTTTCAAAACTTTTAAATTCCTAAATTTTTGCATGAAACTTACCCAAATTTTAGAGAAATGATTTCAGAACAACGAGTAATTACAAATGAGATGAAAAAATTGCTGTGTGCAAAGAGAAAATGTCGGGATAACTTGTTCTAATTATAATTAAACTAGTTCATCAATTCACCATGCTGAACAAATTTGTCTTCTTGAATCATTTCTTCGACATCCGTTTTGTAATGATTTAATAATAAATGATTATCCATAATTTAAATGACATAGCCTGCACATATTGTTATGAATAGTCACGATATTTACGGATGAACAAAATTTGGTGATGCAATATGCCGAAGAAGATTGATGAGACATACGATGCAAAAAAATTTCATACGTAAAAAATAAAATTGTAATCGTCCAAAAAATTCGGTAAATTATTTCAGTTACTTCCTACTTCAAAAAACTTGATCGAATCCGAAAATATATTTTCCGAATTATGCTTCAATACAGTACTCTTAAAAATGCAAAGACGATGCTGGTTGGAAAGGGAAATTCTATATATAGTTTTATAGTTTAATTTTTGCATGTGCATTGAATGCCAGTCGACTGGCGACGTTTTCAGTCTTTATATAAGAGAACGGGAGATAAAACAGGTGAAGAAGGCGGATCAAGATCTTACCATCCGAACTGTAGAAGAATGTAAAAATTTAGATTCAATCGCCTAACGAAATATCGGTGTGCAATCGTAGAAAGGGGTGAGGGAAGAAGACCCCCTTTCCCCAAACTCATTTTATTCTGCAGTAAATTATCCTATATCGAAATCAAAAGTTTTGTTTTAAAGTAAGCCAAATAACGTAAACCAAAATGCTGATGTGCCTGAACTATTCATCTGCATATTTAAATTTGTATTAACTCTTTGCAGTCCGAAAAATAATTAGATGCAAAATTATTCACCTAATGCAAAGATTTGTTTGTCGCTATGAAACAATAAATATACATAATTGTTTTAAGTCGAATTTCTGTGAAAAATTAATCTACATCTCTCAACCATTATGTAGGCGTTTTTAACAATTAAATTTGAAAAATAAATAATTAAAGCTTTAAAATGATGCACAGTCTTGAATGTCGAGTCACACTCGACATCGGACCGCAAAGGGGTAATTATAAAATTTGCTATGACAGAACTTTTTTTTGGCTTGAAGAAATTCACCAAGGAAAATTTATCCTGAGTATAAATTTTGATAATATGTGGTGCATTTGCTATATGATAACACCAGAAGATATTTGACATTTTCTGCTAAAAAGTTGCGTTCCACATTTAGACGAGTGAGCTTGTTGTTCTCGATACGACAAAATAGGATTTTTATATACTTTAAAAGCATCTTCAAAACTTCAATCTACATGCTAAAATCGATTGTTATTTCATTC
The DNA here is from genome assembly GCA_026289955.1 of Argiope argentata. Taxonomy (NCBI): domain Eukaryota; kingdom Metazoa; phylum Arthropoda; class Arachnida; order Araneae; family Araneidae; genus Argiope; species Argiope argentata. The sequence continues at coordinate 14,457 of JAOUZG010010719.1, forward strand.
ATGGCAGTGAAAACTTTTGAGAGAGTTGCGATTGTTTCCCGCAAAGAAATATTAAAGAGCATTAAAAAAATGTTTAATACATCCGAGCCTGAATCGCAATTACCCTAAGAGAAAACCTAACTAAATGTTAAAATTGTTGTCTGAATAAAATAACAATATTAAATATATATCCTATTATTTGAAAAGGATTATTCTTTAAAGAATTTTATTTGATTAAATTTTGCCCTAAACGTAAAAGTACGATTGTGTGCTTACAAGAACAGTGTTATATTAAAGCATTAGCCAATAACTCCTGAATTCATAGCATTTCAAATTCTTCGTTTTCGCATGCGTACGGAATAAATGCAAGATAATTTCGCATCCAAAAAATATAAATTAAACTCTTTGTCTAATATTTTGATACCTGATTTGTTTTATTCCGTTGTATTTAATAATTGTGATTAAGGAGGCTTAATCTTATTAAATATGATACAGCAAGTTTTGTCATTATAGTAGGCGATAAGTAAAACTCCTAGCCTTGCCATAATTAAAAAGTCTGTCCTCCATATTTAAGTTGGGCTATTAATAAAATCTAGAGCACCGAAAAGCCTTTTTTACTTTTCTTTTGCCGTCCAGGAATCTTTGTATTCTTAAACAACAATAATTTGGATTGTGGTGTTAGGATCGCTTGATTCAAAAATAGCAGGATCAGTACTTACTGAATGATGCCGGCATTTTGAAATTTGTCAATGCGTTCCTACGTGCATTATTTCAGGGGAAATGTTGAAAAAAAAACGTAACAGAAAACTACTCGAAGAGAGATAAAATTTGAAACATCCCATAAATAAAATAGTCTCGTCTTTTGATTTATGCCCAAATTTAATATGCATATATACCATGCTTGGTGCCTTAACGTCTATCAGTCTAGCCTGAAGAGCCAATGCACTCACACGGACGTACATATTTTTTTTATAAGTAAAGATGCTATGACTGCAGTGCACTGAAATTTTAATGTGCACACATCAAAAATAAAAATAAAAACTATTTAAAAGGCACATAGTATATTATTGGAAATCTGGAAATTATAAAAATATTTGTATTTCAGAGGTTCCGTAAGCCAATGCTACATACAAGGTACTAATTATGTCGAGTTTCATTATGTTTTGTATTTTAGAGCTGCATGAGGTTTATTTTAAAATGAGTCTCAAAATATTGAACCAAGGCCAGATAGTGCAGACGACACTTGAACAGGCACTTACACTCTAAATTTTCATTCCACAGCACTGGAAGAATGTATCGATTTAGCATTCACCAAATCTACTTTATAGAGGCTCTTATTTGATGCAATTGGGTTTCGAATATGGCTGTCTAAAAACTTTCGATCGAGAAGTAAAAACTTTACCACCAAGGAAGAGTGGCTCGTGAATTTCTAAGTTCAGTAGCATGTTTGGTAGGATGATTTTAATTTGTAGATTACACAATATAAAATACAGAATGTATAAATACATATTACGTAAAGGTTAAACGTCTGAATAGACCTTGAATATATTTTATACATCGATATACCGTCTTTACAGAAATAAACAATTTCCTTTAAATATGTATTAATTTGTATGTTTAGGATATTTTCTGATCATACTGGGGAATAAATCCTAACATATTGAGTATTAATAAATATGTAAACTAGTCAAAACTTTCCAGTTGAAAACAACTTGTAAAGAAATTGCAATCATTTAAATAAAATGCGTAACGTGCGATTAAACTAACAATTTTTTTGTTATCTACAGAAATGAATAGAGTCCTTCCTACTCACCTTATGACGGGAACATTTTAAATATTTAAGCTAAATCATCCACAAAATCCCAATATAAATTTTACTTACCTTCAAAAGATGCGGGAAATGTGCACCAACTAAATTTCACAATTCATACACAAAGAATTTGTGACAGAATCACAGTCTCAAATATACAAATGCAAACATGAATTTTTAACACAATTATCGAACTGCACATGGGTAAGCACAAGGAATTTCTACTTCTAAACAATGTCACGATCCTACTTGTGTCACTCCACCATTCTTCTCGTGTCGTTGGGGTGGATTCATTCGACGCGACATTCCCCGGGGAGAGACGCTCCGATCCCGCATTGCTGGTCAAGCAAGAAATTCAGTTCCTGCAACACGGCTTATCGAGTGGAAAGGGTTGAAAATTTGATATTGCATAATAGGTGGAAATTTGAACGATATATATTTTTATAACAACTTATTCCTTATATTTCATTATATAGCAGCTTATTTTAGTGATTCTTTTGCATGTAAAAATATTGAATACTCATCAGCGGTAAGATGTAAAAGCAATGCAGATTTTCAAAACGGGTTAAACGTTTTTCACTAGCATTGCGCTGGACAAGGATTTTTGGTGCAAATCCTCTTCTTAGATATATTATTAGCATTGAGGGGGGGGGGCTCATTTGACGTTACTGCCTCTGAGGAATCTAAAATTTATTAGAGGAGGTCAATACTTTGAAATTCTTAAAAAACTTTTCTATTATTTTACAATTTCTTCAGATTTGTTGTAAAAGCCCCCTCCAACACGAAAAAGTTAGCCACGCCGCTGATGAGTCTATGTTTACAGCAGAGAGAAGTTATCAGCAAAGGAATGAAAAAGCCCTATTATGATGACAAAAGTATCGAATTTTGAAAGGTACTCTCGCTACATTTTTAATAATTATTCCACACATTTACACCACCACATTCTCTTGTATAAATACTTAGCGAAACTTATTAAAAATTGGCAAAATGTGTACCGTCAATCAGCTCCTCGAAATTCTCAGTTTTTTGAAAATATAACATGGCTTCAGAATTACACAATTTGATAAATTTGAAAAAAAAAAAAAAAACCCAGCTCAACGGATACAGGAAACCACATATCCAGTACTCATTTCTTTCACTTGCCTTCACCAAGCGCTACCATGTTTGAGTAAACGGCCGTCATAAATGTCATCAAAATTTATTCAGATAAAAGCAGTCCCACCAGGAAACGAATATTTAAAAATAATCCTTAATAACACAATAACAAAATTGGTTTATTTTCTAATTTAAGAAAATATAACCTTTTGAATAAATAAGGAAGGGAAATTGAAATAACAGATGGCGGCAAATTGCGGCATCATAGCTAAATGCATTGATAAATCTCAATTTCAGAATATATATATTTTTTCATGTTTCCAGTGTCATCATGTTTTTCATATCTACGTTTCCCTTGTAAACATTACAATCCTAAATCGGGTAGTTAAAAAAGGACATTGAACATACTTTTTTTGTTCCAACATTTTCGATCAACTTTAAAAATGAATTTATTCTTCAAACGCAACGAAAAATTCATCGCATTACAGGAATTCGGTAATAATTTTACATTACCTAATATATTTATAACTACATTTTAATTAACTTCTGAAAGGTGATATCCCATTTTTCTTTGTACTGATAAAAAGCTTAACATATTTACAATTAAAGAACCAACTGAATTATCTAAAAATGAACTGAAATCATGGTTTTTATTGAATTTTAGAAATGCATAACGTTCATGTTAAATAAATTTGCTTTGTAAGATTTTTCAATTTTGTCCAAGTAATCGAAAACATTTCAGAATCTAAAATCTTCATAAATCGATGAAATCATGCTCTTACAGCCTTTATCAGCAAAACCTCGTATGAATTCGGTAGGAAACACAAAACAATTTCCTATCAAATGCGAAAGTAATATTTTTTAACAGAAAAGGAGTTTCGAATGATGGTCCATCCACGATGGAGGATCGTTTGCAGATGGTTTTGTTCACCGGCCCAGGTCCTGGAATATTTGTTCCAGAAGGTTAAAGGTAAATAACTGCCTTCGTTAAGGTATTTGGGAAGTTTTTCAGATCCAAAACGAAAACTCTTAATAGAGCAGCTTAATTGAGTTTGTATTGAGAATTTAAAAGAGAAAAGGCAGAGTTCCTAGTTCCCTGGTATAACCGCGGAACTTTTAATAGAAATGGATAAGATTAACTCGCTTTTGTTCAGGTTTCTTGTAACAAAATAATTAAGATAGCATAATCCCACATTGAAACTCACACAAATTTCACTACATAGTATAAGGAAATTCGTACTGTCTGGATACCACTTGTGTGTATTTGTGTAGATCAAAACTTGCAAATTCTTACCAGTGTCTACAAGAAACAATTTTCGCAGACAAGTTTATTATTTACTGTATGACAATTCCTTTAGCTAATACGACTGAAAAAAGTAAAACTCACTGTTCTGTGTGTATGAATACCGAAAAAAAGTAAAACTCTGTCATGTATGTATCAATACTGAAAAAAGTAAAAATCGCTGTTCTGTGTGTATTAAGATTTCCTTAACGATAATTATCATAATTTTAAGATATCCAGATGATTCAAATTACTTGTTATCTTAGAAACTGCAAAGCAAGGAAACAAAGTTCAAATCTTTCTCAAATTATAATATTTTACTTATTTCCATGGCACTAAAATGTAATTTAATCTGGAAGATAATGAATATGAATGATTTTTAATTTGAACTCGAAACTATTCGCTTTTAATCTAGATTTTAAATGAAGAGAGCAATTGTATTTCATTAAAACAAAAGAAATTTCAAATTACTTACATTACTCAAAGAGTGAAAACTTTTTGCTTTTCTGTATCATACGCAAAATTTCTATATTACCTTCAAATGTATTGAAGGTAAAGCAAAAATTCACGTCTGTCAGTATTTCATAGAATATTCGTTGCAAATGCTTTCTAATTTAGTTTTATTCAAACATCACATAAAAAAGGAAAGCATCGAAACTGCAAAATAAGCACAGTCAGTTGCTTCTTTTCATTAATATGATACGATCTCAGCATTTTAAAAGGTAAAAGTTTTAAAGTTGGTATTTTCTTTTTATATGTGCCAATTTAAAATAACAATATAAACACTATAAGATATCATTGCAAAAAAGAAACAGAAACCATGCATCTTGAGCTCAAAAGCGCGATCCTTTTAAAAACAAAAGCCAAGTCTCCAATTCAGAGATGTTTATTAAACAACTAAATTTCTTCAAGTACCTTGAGATTGAAAGTTATGCTCACGTAATTTATTTTTTGTAATGCGAAAGAAATTTTATACAACGAAGTATCATCAGCTATTTTTCCCTGTAACTTTCCACGAACTTACAGTTATACAAGTTCCAGCATAATCCTCAATCTAATCAGCTGATTAAGAATAAGAGAACCCGAAAATACATGCGAACTGTTGAAAGCACAGAACAGTTTAACTTTTTCCGGACTGATGAAAACATTGCGACTGTTAGATGCCCAACAGAGCACGGAATATTTCAAAGGAATGCAAATATACAGGGATTAAAGTTAATAATGAAGAAGTTATTAAAATGATGCTTGCAAAAAGAGAGATGCTAACAGCATTTGATTCACTGTAAGGCCGATTAATTCTGAGAAAATAAATTTTTCAATCTTTATAACAAGCGTGAAATTCATAAAAAAATTCTTTAAATTTGTACAAAGCAGGGTTAAAGACTTTTTACTCAGTGCAGAGTATGCATTAAAACTAAAATATCTTTCAATTTTTTTCATTTTAATTAGAAAAAATTTTAAATTTATATTCAACGCTTTTTTTACAGTGAAATCATTAAAAGTGTTGATGAATGTTCAATATGAGGACCGATTATATGTTACGTCTTTTGTCATTCATATTACGTCCTTTGTATTCTCACTATTAACATAGACGCTTTTTCTGCCAATGAGATCTTATTAATCAATATATTTACCTGATGGCAATGTTATTTACAATATCCGAAAAAACAGAATTTTCCACAGAGAAGTCCCGATACCTTTTTCCGTCTATCATTTATACAAGTAATAAATAATGAATTAGTTATTTATTATTTTAATAATTTTTTTCAATCTGTCATGTTCATCTGCTAAAAATAAACTGACAAGAACCTCAAATAATAGCACCCTATCAATAAATGTCTAGAAAAATTTCACTGATATATTTTATAAAATTCGCGTGCAATATTAAGGAGTTTTCTATTAATCTTGATATTTTCAATATCCTTAAAATATTTATCGGATTTAAATTTTTAATACGCTTTTTAAGGATTTTGGGGCTAGATATTAAATATTTCTGAATTCTTTTCGATATTTTTCTGATTTCCTTTCGAGTTTGAGTTTCCCAAACTCAAACATTACAAAATCAATGCACAACTTTCGTCCATACATAGCATGATCTCTGGAGTACAATTTTAATTTATATGAAAAATTTCTAATTCTGCTCATCCGATAATAACTTTACTAAACAGAAAAGTTTGTTTTAAAAATAAGATAGTCTTAAAAATATTTCATTAAACACTTATGAAAATATTCTATAGAAAAAGAAACCTTATTTAAAAAAATCCAAAACTGCTCGAATTGATAAATGGAATTTAATTTGAATCTGGTTTATACATATCTTCACATCGTTAGGAACTTTAAACTTCAAATTTTATGCGCAGTCGTACTCTAGAATATTCTTCTAATCAGCGTTTTAGTAAAATTTAATAACAGAAGAAATTACAGAATCTTAATACAAGACATCCAAAACTAAAATTAAATTAAACTTGCACATATGCATGACTCTTTAAAAAGAAATCATCGAGTCAAGGTTTCAGCAATTCTTTTTTGACCAGGTATTAGTATTAGATAATACCAGGTAATTAATGTATTAGTTTAGAAAATATTCACCTTACAAGTATAATGCTGGGATAAAATCATGCACTCAAAATATGAAGCATCAAAGCAACCTGCTTCAATGCTCTTAGGACTGAACTGATAGGAGGAAGTTATTATTTTTGAGCAATAGAAAAATTTTAAACATTTCCTCACACTTTCTAATACAGAATATAATCATTTAAATCCAACTATTTTACTCGCTTCCAGAAAAAAGTTCTATATTTCTAAAGCTAAAACAAATTGCAATAAAAAAATAATTTCAGAATTTGTCTTTTAAACAGTTTTCTATTCAGGGCCATATTAACAATATGCAGTTTGCTTGTGGCTATTTTTGAACATTCTACTAGATACTGTCCAAAATGATTGACAGATTTGGGGTTTCTTTTAGCAATGCTATAAAATAAAGATTTATAACGAACTGCTCCTCAACAATCATTATTAGCAATTAGGTTTTAATTTAAATGTTTGGTTGTTGAAAATGAATGTTTTAGTTATTTCTTGCCCAGCGATGCTTTCTGATTTAAAGACGCTATACACCTCCATTCACATGCTTTCTAATGTCGAAGCTCATAAAACTGAAATGGCACGATTTATTTTTTAGTAACTTTATCATTTTGTCTGTATTTTCTGACAGAGAAAATATGAATCATTTTTTATTTATTTATCACTGATTTTATGAATGCAAACATGCAATCGTTACATCTCATTATATATAGAATAATCTAACAAAATAAGATTACAAAAGAATACAATTATTTATTAATTGAAAAATCTTTTTAAATATCTATTAATTCTGATTAACTTATTTAACTCCTTAAGTAAAGGCAAATTAACATTTGAACTAAATGAAATCTTTCATTTTTTTCATTTTAATCCTGAGAACAATTTAAATGGCGAGAAGTGCTGTTGGATGCATGTGGTCTAATGGGTCTCCATTTTTAAGTGTTATTAAGAAACTAACGTCTGCTAGTTAAATCATCTTTTTTTAAAAAAGGTACATATTTACTGAGTAAAAGGTTATTCTATCGCTTTTATCTTCATTTTTAAAGAAGAATTCTGCATTATAGACATTTATATTCCTAATTCAAATATATCGCAATCTTTTCAAAGATATATAGAAAATTATTTTATATATTATATTTCGTGGGAAATTAACGCGTACAACTTCAAAATAACTACGCCACGTCAGACGATTTGAACTGAGCAAAGAAAGATTAAATCTAGCATATAATTGATCACGCCCATCTCTTTTTTTTTAGGGTTGTCATAACAAACACGCAGGTGTTCGTCCTAGATTTTATTCTATATTTGTTGAGTAGAACTTTATGTATAAATATTATTCAAAAAATTGAACATTTGTTTTTCAGACTTGCATAACTCGTTAAAACTACACTATGCATTATTTTTCCTAAAAGCTACTGTCATTTTAAGGCAAGAAAACGAGAGAAATTGTATGCTTTATATATTTAAAAACATTTTCCCAATGAGCAGAATATTTAAAAAAATTTGAGAGTAACTGAAAAGCTTTGCTTAGCCATTATTCTTCGAACTGCATTTATGCATGCAAAAAAAGGAAATTCATTCATAATTGTTCTGAAAATATTACGTCAATTTTATACCAAAGTTATAAAAAAGACGCTAAAATATTATTTACATTTTAATGTAAATCTCCTCAAGACCAGCTGCTTAATTGATAAAAACATTTTTAAAGAAGATCACAAGAATATTATATATTTGAAGATGTTTCAAATTCCTTTAAGAATTTCAGGTAACTTTAAAGTATATCGTAAATAGCTGTCCATTTTTCTTGAAACTTGCTTAAAGCTGTATATAAGTCGTATTTTTAAAAAAGAGAAAATTTTACTTATGTCCTTTCAAAAATTATTGTTTAGTAAAATGGCTATGAAATATTTCGAAAAGCACGTTTCAGCAAACTACTTTTGAAATTTACCACATTTCAGCATCGGATAAGGGGAAACTATTCATTATAAGGCTTTATTCTTTGAAAGACAATACATTATAATAAAAATTTCAGGCCTGAATAAAAAAGAAAAAATTAATCATCTGCCAATGAATCATTCAATTATTCAGCAGTTCGTTTTCTTGGTTACGGCAATAGTTAATAATTTTAAAGATAATTTCTTTTTATAGAATAAGTCGTTCTTGTTATAGTGCTTAACACAATTTTGGGTGTTTGTTATTGAAGTGTCAGAAAAGTTGGCATCAGAAATAATATATTCTTACATTATATATTACAAAATATGTAGGCAAAGAATCGAAATCTTAGAAAAAATTAGCATGAGCTAAATTTTAAACTTTGAACATGAAATTATTCTCACTCATTTTCTTCGGCGTATTTAATCAATCAGTTATATTATTTAAATGACAGGTGCGATCATAACAGATCAAGTCAATTCCCGTTCTATCCGTAATACAGGAAAATTTAAATAAGCAAATTAAAAAATATTTGTGCCATTACCAATTTACCAAATGAAATCTATATCAATAACTTGATGAAATGAAAACATCAACTAGTTCATTGACACGGATGTATATTTAATCGATAATTTAGAACAACACAAAATTATAACTAATGCATTCTTCTCCGTTTTTCATGACTGCGCATGGAAATTAATCTTCACTTTAAAGCCGTTTAAAAATGCATCAGTAAATTTATTTCTTAATGAAAAATAAGTTTTTCGCGAGCACTTTCAAATGGCGTTAAGGCTTTATTAAGGCTTTCTTGGTGTACATATCGCAGACTTTAGTTAATTGGTACATAAAATATGAAGCATTGGCAAAGGCTGGAGAAGTATAACCATTCTAAGTGTTTCTAGACTCGAATGGTTTAAAAACTTATGCCGAGTCATTTAAAAATTCGACATTGTAAGATTCCAAATTCAGTTTGATAATTTTCAGTTTAATGAATTCGACCAATTATTACGCAGTGAATTTATTTTAATGAAAGACAATCATAGATCTTAAGAGAATTCGCTTTGTGGATAAATGCTGTTTAACATGCGCGTATTCACATGACTTTGATGGTCCAATAAATAAAATAATTTAATTATTCAGAAAACAAAAATGTTTCGCTATCAAAAATCATTCTTTTATCCTTTATACCGTTACAATAATTACGAATTTCTTTCTACGATAGCTCATTACAAAGTGCCACTGTTCGTAGTAAACAGAAGTTTATGATTTCAACACTTTAAAGAACAGATACAAGCAGCTGTTCTTTATCTAGTTTTATTATATAATAATAATTTAATATTATATATACAAACAAAAAAAA